>APFE030536552.1:227450-254411 GCA_000404065.3 Pinus taeda
AAATATTATGTGTATGTAAGTTCACAATTACTATAAATTTGATTTATTTTAATAAAAGGGGTTAGTGAAGTGTGTGGTTCATTGAAAGAGTCATTGATATTACCCACTTCTAATAAATATTTTCTCTACTATTTTCCAATAACACTTGTGTATTGTTTCCGTCATATGTATCACTATCATAAATATTAGATATTTATTATTATAATGGTTATCTTAATAAACGTCATTATGATAAATCTTGTATATTTATTATTATAATTTCTATCTTAATGAAATTTTGTTTGTTATAGACTAAATCTTTATTATAAATAAAACTCATGTTTTTTTGGAGATATGATAGTTATCGTATACCATATTTTTTGAAGTTGGTCAAAATTGTCATTCAAATATGGCTTGTTATGGGAACAACTAAAGTGCTTGCCCTTAGAGTTTTATTTTGGAAATTATACATATCATATATCTTATTTCTTGAAGTTAGTTAAAAATGTCATTCGATCATGCCTTTTTTATGGGGACAAGTAAAGTACTCGCCCCTATAAGTTATGCACTCCATAATTACACTTGCACTCATGCATTTGAAGCATCATATATCATGGCAATGTCATGCTTTATTACAAAAATATCAAAAACAAATGCATCCTCTTCTCTCTCTCTCTCTCTCTCTCTTCTCTCTCTCTCTCTCTCTATATATATATATATATATATATATATATATATATATATATATATATACCACTTTAGTTTCCTCGATCCGTCAAGTAAGAAAAGAAACCACATTAGTCATCCTCATGACCCCTCAAAATGTTTATGTTAATCATGTACATTTATAGGGCACTCAAAACCTACATCATGAAGATAAAATCTATGTGAGTTAAGATTATTGAAAATATGATTTATTTTAATAGGAATTGTTAGCCAAGTGAACAATTGTGATTCAATGTGAGAGTCATTTCATTATGTAAGTTCATGATTGTTGTAAATTTGATTTATTTTAATAAAATGTGTTAGTGAAATGTACATGTGTTGTTCGCAATAGGAGTCATTAGCATTAACCACTTCTACTAAATATTCTCCCAATTTTTCCCACTAAGACTTATGTGACCATTATAATGAATAATAACTTCTACATATCAATTTTCAAACCACAAGAGTAAAATCTTCTATATCTATTACTTTAATGGTTATATTCATGAAATTTGTCTTGTTATAGACTAGCTCTTCATTATAAATCAAACTTGTGTTTATTTTGGGAATTAGAGATTATCACATCAAAATTGTTTAAAATTAGTCAAAATTGTCATTCAATTATAACTTGTCATGAGAGTAATAGAATTTTTGACCTCACTATAATTTGTACACTGCATCATTACAGTTACACTTATACATTTAAAACAGTATATATCATAACAATACCACACTTTACTATAAAAGTGTCAAAAAAAATAAAAATTATATATATATAAAATATGTATATATCCATAATCTCATAACCCATCAACTATATTGAAATCACTTTAAAACCCCTTTAATTGTCTTAACATCCCCTCAAATAAGTAAACTTAGTCCTTAATCAACCTTATAAACCCTCCATTGTCTTGACATCCCCTCAAATAAGCAAAGTTACCCCTTAGTCAACCTTATAAACCCTCCATCTTTTTTCATCAATACTCTACACTTATACCACTTACAACCTACATCATATAGAACTCTTGCATTGTGACTTAATGTGAGTGTCATTAACATTATCCAATTTCAATCAATAAAATGTATATAAATTCATGATTAATATAAATTTGATTTATTTTAAGAAGCGTTTATAAAGTGAACAAGTGTGGTTTGCTATAAAAGTCATTAGTATCATCCACTTCTTGTATTTTTATTATTTTTTTCCTAGTGAAAATATGAGGATGAGCATTTAACCATGAAATAGAGGGCAATTGAAGTGGACGCTACATCCCTAGTAAGACTCCGCAATTAAATCGTAGAACAAGCTCAACATACAACTCTCCTAACTGATAAGGAATGTAAAATGCACAAAAATCATTTACAAAAATCAGGAATGTAAAAAAATTAGTATTTAAGGCATCTGAATTTTACATCTCCAATTTTAGGTATCGGAGGTTTTTATTAAATCATTATAAATCATTTTTATGACAAATTATCAATATATATTTTAATTTTAAAATGAATTCATATGTATGTGAGAACTTTTCCCTTTACAAAATCACATAAATTCTTCAAATTTGTTAGAACTATTTTGTTCATAAAACTAAATAATGAAGACAAAGTAGTCTACTTTTATTTTTGCAATAAATTTTTTTTGGTTGTTTTAATTTCGTAATAAAAAAAGTTAAAGTGTTGATTGATATTAAATATTTTAAATTTGTTGTTTATGAAGTTTTAGATAGACGATGATGGAGTGTTCTGTTAAGGCATTTTTTGATGTGAAGTCATCGGTTCAATTCCCCATTTGATCGGGGTGATATATTGGACATGTTCAAGATGTAGTCCTGCTTAGATTACAAAAAAAAATCAATTTTTTTTCATATCTTGTTCATAACTTAAATAATGAAGGAAAACTTCATCGATTCAATTCCCGATCTGATCGAGGTGATATATTGGACATGTTGAAGATGTAGTCCTGCCAAGATTACAAAAAAACAAATTTGTTGACATATCTTGTTCATAACCTAAATAATGAAGGCAAATGTATTCTACTTTTAGTTTTGCGAGAAGAAAAACATTGTTGTTTTATTTTTGTAATAGAAAAAGTCAAAGTTTTGATTATATATAAATTCAAATGATAAATTTTGGAAAAAATTATAAAGGTATTATTTATCATGTGTAGAGTTTGTATTATGTTAGAAACTCTAGTTATTTTTGAAATTATATTAATTGATGTCAAAATAATAATAAGAAATAATATATCAATTTATGGAAATTATTCATAATACATACTAATTTCATTTCGGAAATTGAAAAACATATATATATTATATTAAATTTAGTATGGGATAATTAACTAACATTGTTGTATTTTTTCCAGGCTACAGTAAAACAACCTTCTATAAAGAACATGAAGAAAAGTCTATTCCTATCATTCACTATGGGGGTTGCACCAATATACATTGTTGCCATTGTAGGGTACTGGGCATATGGTTCGTCAACTTCATCATATCTTCTCAACAATGTACATGGCCCCAAGTGGGTTAAAATTATAGCAAATGTTGCAGTGTTTCTGCAAAGTATGATAACACTGCATGTACTTAACTAAGCCTTAAGCCTTAAGTTGTTAATTTGTCATAAATTTTATTCATAATGCCTTTGATCTAACATGATGGAAATGGTGGTTGCAGATATTTGCAAGCCCAATGTATGAATGTTTGGACACAAAGTTTGGAAGGAGCAACGAAAGTCGATATTCTATTCACAATTGGATTGTGAAGTTGGTGGCTAGAGGGACTTACCTTGGAGGTTCCACATTTGTGGCAGCGTTGCTTCCATTTCTAGGAGATTTTGTGACTTTGACAGGTGCAGTCGGTTTAATTCCATTGACATTTGTATGGGCGAACCATATGTACATTAAGGTGAAGGGAAAGGATTTGAATGCATTGCAAAAGTCATGGCATTGGGCAAATGTGTTGTTTTTTTCCTTATTGGTAGTGGCAGCAACTGTGGCAGCTCTTCGCTTCATCATTATCGACTCCAATACATACCATGTCTTTGCTGATATTTAATGTTTTTATCTTTCAACAAATATTTATAGGGCACTTAGTTCCCAAAGATATCACCTCAAGTTAGAGTAGTATATATCATTGACTATGATGCTTAAAGGGCTCAACTAGTCAAAAAAAACTTATTTTGGTATAATGTTTGAATTTTTGAGCATCCTTATCTTTATCTCAAATTCCATGTAATCAATAAGCATAGAAGAAAGTCAATTGTGATGCTCCAAGCTCTTAATAGTCAAAATATTCTTTTGAAAAAAATATTTGAATATCACTACATCCATCCTTATCAATTGTAGATTATGTGCATTCAATTAGCATAGAGAAAATTCAAATTATTAAATATTTTCCATGCTTATCAAAGGCATAGAGTACTATCAAAATAAACTTAGGTTAAACTTCCCCAATCATATGTTGTAATCATTAGAAATTCATCATTTTGCATTGATACTCAATTAATTTTACCCATTCATGAATAATGCATATAGAAAAGTCCTATCTAAATAAAACAAGTTTACATGTAATACATTTGTGATAAAAGAAATGTTGCAGGTATATCCATGTCTTTCAAAGTTTGTGTTGTAGAATGGTTGGACATGTCACACGTGAGGTCAACTTGACAAGAATTTGCTTGTTAAGAGCAATTCACTATCCATATCTTAGTAACATATACCCAGACTTATAAAAACTTGTTATTGGAATTAAAGAAGAATACAATGGTTTTTTTTTAATTCTTATGTAAATTTTTTATAATTAAAATATTTATATAAAAAATTGTCTTATAGTTGATAAGATTTACATTTTTTATATTGTTATTTTTATATGTATATAATTATTATTTTGAATACATCAAATTTATTAATTTTAATATTATATACAATATTATATAAATTAAATATATATGTTAATTGTGAATTTTATAAATAAATATAGTAATTTTTATAATAATGAGACTAACATTATTATTATTATTTTTAATTCAATATATAATCTATAATTTAAAATAGAAAGTATAAAAAGGATGAAGAAAAATTCATAATTATTTGGAAATATGTAAGGTGAAACAATGATATTGAAATATTGACATTCGTATAAAAGTCAAAAAGTGATTTTACAAAGGAAAGTGATTGTATTTTAAATGTCATGAGAAGTTTATATAGATATTTTTAGTGGTTAGAATAGAATATATATCAGAAGTTTATATAGATTTTCAATTATTAAAATAGAAGGTCTAGATGAATGGATGATATTAATAAACAAAAGAAAAAGAGTGGCAATGATAAATGCTAGAAAAAGTAAAATTTATGATTGCTTCAAGATAATATTTGAAGAGGTCTGGTTAGAACATATGGTTAAGACAAATATTTCCATTAGACAGTGTGAAGAATCAATGTTTTACTGATCTCCATGATCAAATTTTTGCACAATATCAACTTTCTTCCACTAATTCTTGGTGGAGAATGAGATAACTTCATCATTACCAGCTTAGAATATCGAAAACAAAGTCAAATTTTGTTCTAGTGCCTACAGGTCCTAATTGTTAAACTAGGATGGAAATTAATCAAAATTGACATGATGCAGATCCAAAGGATAGGGTCCCTTTCAAATAATCACCTTTAAAAAAATGTCATGCAAATTTATACTTGAGTAAATGAATAAATATTTTGATTATTATACCTTTCAATTTCTTAGGAATTCCCCCACTAAATTTCATTAATCATGAAACCTCGACGGAAATAAACAATAACCCAAGGGTCAAAGAAATAATAAATCCTTCGATGAAAGGAAATACTTCCTACATAATAGAATCATTGAATTTGTAGACATAATGTATCAAACTCAACTTGTTAAGGATACTCAACAGAAATTAGAATTAGTTCCTATTGAGTACTATATGAGTCTAGCCTAAAAATTTGACATAATTAACATGTATGCAGCTTAGCCAAATGATTAGAATGATAGAGAAAGAGTATTCTCTCTTGAAATTGGGTCTAGCAATAGACTCCACAAAATCTAAAATAATGGTGAATGATGCCTTAGAAATGACATGTTGATACTCTATAATAGGAAAAATGAACAAAAAAGTTTCTTTTGTGAACCAATGTGGAAGACTACATCTACTAAAGAAGAGACAAAAATAATTGAATTTGGCTCTTTGCTAAGGCCATGTCCATAAAGAAGAGACACATATAGGATAATTTGGCTCTTTGCTAAGGCCATTTTCACTAAATAAGAGACACATATAGCCTTAACCTAGTTTTTGGATTCATCAAAAGATGGGAACATATAATAAGGAAAAATTCATTACATTCTTCTTGTTTTGGGATGGGCTAGAATATAATTGCATTGAAATTGGAGGAGAAAATACAATCACCTTAAAAACCCGTCAAAGATTACAATAGAAGAGTTAAATATTTTGTCATCAAGCATCTAGCCAAATTAGATTTTAAGCATTGAACAAGAGTGGTCCATGTAACACCCTCCTCCCACATTTACCCAAGTTAATTGATCCACCAAGGTAAAACTATGATGAACAGTTACTATGATATGATTTAACTCCCCATGTATAGTTAAGGAAGTGGAATCAACACTCCATAAATCAAACAGGCCTTCATCACAAGCTAGAGGACCCCCAGGGGCTAACCAACCACTCCAGGTGTCCAACCCCTGAGTTAACTTGTTTTTTAATTGAACTAGACCTCTATTCGCTCCCATGACAAGCCCTCCATGTGACTATAACCCTCCAGTCACTCCCACAACAACGCCTCCATGTGACTGTAGTCTTTTTTCAGGCAATTCTGTGCGAACGACCCCAAATTCTTAGCCACTTTTTTGGGGCTAGGACCCAAGCCTCTGTCTAGAACTTGATAAAACACTCAGAAGTGATAAATAATAAGAATAAAAGGTGTTAATGCAAAAATCGAACAAGTATCTAACCTGACTCATCCTAACCATGGTAAGCATTTCATCAAACACATGATGAACATGTAATGTATAGGACATAAAAACACATATGAACATAGGGACCTCATACTTACATGAGATTTATCAAGAAGGTCTGATGCCCTCTCACAATAGTTGCATTATCATCTATTAGGTCATTCATTCGTTATCCATTCATTTACTAATCAAAAAATTTAACCGGAGAAATATCAATGATAGAACAACCAATAAAGACACATAATAAGAAGTACATTTACACATAATACACAAGAGTAAAAGAGCTCTTATTAACATATGCAAAAGCCAACCAATTCAGGGACTTCCACATACCACCCAACTGTAGATTGGGATGAACCAAATATTTATTTATGTCAATCACCCCCATGCCATATTCCAAGCATGAATGTGGGACTCACAACAAAACAACCAAGGCTTCCTCAAGCTTTACGGCAATCCTTTCATATATTGGTCAAGGATTCCTAGACCCAAACCCTCATCTACACAAATAGGATTTACCATATATCCTGCCAAGGGATTCCTAGGCCTAAACAAGAAACATACACTACCAGGATTTACCGCAATCCCGCCACATACCAGTCCAAGGATCACTAGGCCTATACAAGCATGGATTCCTCTATATCTCTCCACCTAAACCATGAGTAAATTTGATGTCTCCACCCTATAGGATTTACTTATATCCCTCCATTTATTGGTCAAGGATTCCTAGGCCCTGTGATTTCTCCTGAGACCACCTCACTCAGTTTCAAAAACCATCTGGTAATCTAGCTCAATAAAATAAAAGAACCCCATCACATCATGGATAACCGAAAATGGCAAGGCAAGGCTTAAAATCATTGTCACACCTGGCAAAACGTGTGCCAATGACAACAAGAGAGCCAAATACACACATGCATGTACCACGCATGTTGGAACTAGTAAGGAAATCATATATGAAACTCGATACATGCAAGTAATCGCATTGTAGCCACTTGGTCAAACTCTTCCTTGCTTGATCTTTGTTTCCCTTTACTTTCTTTTCCTTCAATTGTCTTCCTTTATCTAATGCTAGTTTTCTCCGAGAATGCTCTAAGTGTGGAAGAGTATGGAGAGTAGCGAGAATAGAGAGAGAACCAAGCTAAAACTAACAAAAGGTTGTGAATTGATACTTAGAAGCCTTTTTATTAATGATGTCTCTATTTTCTTCAATTTCCATTATATTTCCTTCATTTTCCTCCTCACATGCATCCTGTGACCTTTTGCTTTCCTTTTCTCCTAATTTCCATTTTTTTCATAAATAAATGCTAATAAATGTCTCTTGCCTTTTTAAAGTCTTTTTGATCGCCTTTGGCAATTTTCCCTTAGCCATAATAAACCAAATGAACACTCGCTAGGATGTTTTTCCCAACATTCAGCTTGGAATACGTGTCCCATGACCTTGGTCTTATTTTTTCTTTATTAATTTTATTACATGGATTTTTAACCTAGGGTTGTTACAGACCCTTCCCCCTTTGGGGATCACCATCCTCAGTGTTCAATGACACCTACAACTAGTAAGACCGTTGAAAACCAAACATATTTCCCATGGAACTTTATAAATTAGCTTGATGCAATCTTTACAATGATCAACCTGCTAAAAAACAAACCAACATGACAATCATAACTACATGACACCCATATCGCTTATTGGAGCTTTATAACACAACTCATTGCGGCATTTAGATACATATACATATATACATATACCAAAACTACTTTGCCTCAATCATTTTAAAACGAAGGATACATATCTCACATCTGATCAACCATCTCCCATGTAGCTTCATGGGCCCCAAAGTGCTTCCACTACACTTTAACCTGCTCGGTTTCTCGGTTTCAAAGCATGAGCATATTGGTCTGCAAAATGCATTGAGATTTCATCTAGAATTCTCCTTATGGCTCCACCTGCAATAAACACCAATCAATAACATTATCAACATACTTTACATATATTTAAGCAATGAAATATGGAAAACATTATGGAATTTCACTGTCGGAGGAAGTGAAAGTCTGTAGGCCATCATTCCAATCCTCTCACAAATATCGAAAGTTCCACAATATCAAGGTGCTAGCCTCGCACATGATCCAATCCTCAAGGAGATCTTCTTGGGTTTGGTTCACAAATACACATGTTCCCCAACCTGAAACTCCTTAATAACCTATGCTGATCTGCGTAACTCTTCTGTGTGTCATGTGTTGCCTTCAGATTTTTCTCAATAACCTATATTTACTATTCCATCTCTGCCAACATGTCCGACCCTATCAATACCATGTTCACTAGATCACTCTAACTAATAGGAGTATTACAATTTTTCCAATGCATTGCCTCAAATGAACTCATCCTCAGAGACTCTTGATACCCATTGTTGTAAGCAACCTCAACCAGAGGTAAGTAATCTTCCCACTTCCACTACTGATGCATAACATACATTCTCAACATTTCCTCCAAAATCCTTTTGACCCTCTCTACCTTTCCATCTATCTGTGGATGGCAAGTTGTACTGAAAGCCAACCCTATACCCAAACCTGCAAATAACTCCTTCCAAATCCAAGAAGTGAACTTAGCACCCTTTTCTGATGCAATCTCCTTTGGTACACCATGCAACCTCATTGTATCTTTGATGAAGATCTATGTTACATCACTAGTTGAATGCATAGACTTCACTGGAATGAAGTGTGCTACCTTTGTCAACCTGTCAAGCATAACCGTAATAGAATCATGTTGCCTAGATGTCCTCGGAAAACCTGTGATGAAATCCATAGAAATGGCCTCCCATTTCCACTTTGGAATCAGAATCGATTGTCGTAAACCACATAGATGCTTACACTTTGCTTTTACATGTTGAAAATCCAAACATATAGCCACAAACTCTGCCACTTCCTTCTTCATATTCGTCCATTGGTAGAACTTCTTCAATGTTTTTAATGTCTTATGATATCCTAGGTGACCTAAATTTGACTTAGCATGTAATTTTGTCAAGATAAGATTCTTGAGCTCACTATTGTCCAGCATGTAGTTCTTGTCCATAAATCTGATCAAACCATTCGTTGTGAGATGATAGTCCACATCTTGTTCACCTATACTATGTTTCCATAACATATACCTAAGCTCCTTATACCTTTCATCCTTTTTTCTTGCCTATAACATCTGATCCTGTAAATACATCCCATATGAACTCATAGTTGTTATATTATTTACATGTACTATTATGCTAAGAGCATCTGCAACCTTTTTCTTTGTCCCTTTAATGTACTTGATCTCAAATTCAAACTCATTTATTGTGGCCAACCATCTAGCTTGTCTGGCATTCAGATTCGGTTGGTCAAACAAGTATCTCAATCCATTTTGATCACTCATCAATACAAACCTCCTTCCAAGAGGATAGTGCCTCCACATCTTCAAAGTAAGGATGATCGATGCCAACTCAAGATCATGTGTAATATAATTTTTCTCATGCTCATTCAGTTTCCTTGATTCATAGCACACAACCTACCTTTCCTGCATCAGGACTCCACAAAGCCCTCTCTTGCAAGCATTTGTACACACAACTAACTCTTTGTCTAGATCTATGATCTTTATAATTGGAGCATTTGTAAGAAACTACTCGAAACTTGTTGCACATTCCTCTATCCATTCAAATTTCTTACCTTTCCACTGCAATGATGTGATAGGATATGCAATCCTGAGAAGTTCCTAATGAACCTCCTGTAGTAACCTGCTAACACCATGAATGATCTAACCTCATCCACATTACTAAGAGCTTCCCATTCCATAATAGTTGTTATCTTTTCTGGATCCACTGATATTCCTTCCTTGGAAACAAAATGCCCCAATTAATGTACCTATGCCAAAAAGAAACTGTGGTTTCTAAGTTTGGCATACAGCTAATGCTCTCTGAGTAATCTCAATATTGTTTCTAAGTGTTCGGCAAGCTATTCCCCTATTAGGTCCCTATAATACTAGCGATTCTCCCATTAATATTGTCATTGTAGCCCTTACTTTTATTATTGTGCGCCTATTGTCCCCATATTGTTATTATTGTGCCCATAAGAGTCCACTATTGCTATTGTTGTGCCCTTATATTATTATTGTTATGTCGGCTTTGCTTATATTGTGACTCCTTAGACTCCTATATATAGAAAGGAGGTTTTGTCATTTGTATCATCCAAGAATTGTTCATTTGTGTAATGTAAAGGAGGCTCCCCCTTGAAGAGGTTGATTTTGAAGTCATTGATCTATCTTTTCTATTTTTTTATGAGCTAGTTTCTTAACATTTGGTATTAGAGCTTTGGATTCTAGGGTTTCACTGCTCCAAATAGGTCGTCACATAATTTTCACTATATTTTTTTCTATGATGTTTCAGAAGCTTAAATTAAAACCCATTTGAGACGAAATCTCGATGAACCTCGACACCGAATTTTAGATCGTTTCGTGCTATATTTTTGATGATGTGATCCAAGGAATTTAGGGTTTTGCAGGCTCCTGAATTACATCCCAAACAAGCAACCTTGGGAAAATTTTCATAACTTTCTCTCTGAGCATCAGATTGAAATTTCACAAGAAGTTACAGAAATAGGATGGACTGTAGTTTTATGTATATCGTTTTCAGATCCGAAGGTCGAAACAGTGACACGTGGTAATTTGTACAAGTTCACTCTACTGAAAAAGTATATAATCAGGTCATCTTGGGATATTGGGCATAACTCTTTCTTGGAGAATCCAATTTCGATCTGACTTGTGGCATTGAAAAGAGGACTTAGATGGCTACTGTGGGACAAAATTTCAGACCTTGGAGATCCGCAATTAGGAAATTTTAGACCTTGGAGACACATTTTTTCACTACCAAAGATTGATATGATGAATTTTGATGGCAATGATCCCATAACATGGATACTACAAATGGAGAAATATTTCGATCTCCATAATGTGAAAAACACACAAAAGCTACGCATTGCAACTTTATATTTAGAACCAAATCAGTTTATATGGTATTGATGCCTTTTCTCTCATTAACAAATTGTCACTTGGGCAATATTTATGAAAGAAATGATAGCACATTACGAGGATACAAAAAGCAACACCTTTTTTAGCTAATTGATAAATCTCAAACAAAAGGGTTCAATGATAGAGCACATTGAGGACTTCCAAAAATTGGATATAAGGGTAAAAGATATTCCAGAGGAGCATAGGATTGATGTGTTCATAAGGACTTTAAAGGATAACATCCAACATGAGGTTCATGTTTGGGAACCCGATTCATTGGAGAAGGCATTCAAGTTGGCAAGAAGAATGGAAAGCAAAATTATGGAAACAAGGAAGCCTACCACTCACAACTTTAAAGATGGAAGTGTTGTTGTCGCTAGCCTTCCACAACCTACAAGGTTGAAACCACAACAATTGGAATAAAAAAGAGAAAAAGGGCTTTGTTACTATTGTGATAGAAAATACACTAAAAGTCATAAGTGTGCTGAGAAGAAATTATTTTACATAGATTGTGAAGAGGAGGAAGAAAATGAACACGAAACATCAAAAGAAGAGGATATACACTAGGAACAAATCCTAGAGAAAGAATAAATGAATCTGACCATATCTTGTAATGCATTGGTCAGAATTACCACTCCTCAAACCATCAATATAAAGGGACATATCAAGAAGAAAAAGGTAATAGTGTTGATTGATTCAGGAAGTACCCATAATTTTATTCATTGTAAGATAGCCAAGGAATTGAATTGCTTCCTATATCCAGCACCAAAGTGTCAAGTGATGGTTGCAAGTGGAGGGACTATAAATTTCTCTAGAAGGTGCCATAATATCAAGTTATCCATGGGAGAATATGTATTGAATAGCCCAATCCTTTCCACTCCAATGGGTGGTGTTGATGTTGTACTAGGAGTCCAATGGTTACAATCTTTGGGTACGATAAGTTTTAATTTTCAAGAACTTTTTTTGAAATTTTTTTTGGAAGGAAAGGAAGTTGAATTAAGGGGTATCGCAGGGAAACCGAGAAATATAATGAGCTCTAATGGAATGAAAAAGCTTCTAAAGAAAGAACAATGAGGCGTAATTACACAATTATGTTCGCTAGAGATTCCCACATCGAAATCATCTATTTCTCCAGATCTTCAAAAAATATTAAACAATCATTCCAAGGTATTTGAGACTCCCAAAGACCTCCCACCTATTCGTGATTATGATCATGTTATTCATTTGATTCCAGGAAGTTTTCCTCCAAACATCATGCCTTACAGATATCCCTATGCCCAAAAGAGTGAAATTGATCGTATGGTTGCAGAAATGTTAGAGGCTGGTATAATTCAACCTAGTCAAAGTCCTTTCTCTGCTCCAGTAGTATTGGTGCACAAGAAGGATGGATCATGGTGCATGTGTCCGGATTATAGGGAGCTCAACAAGCTCACTATTAAAGATAAATTTTCCATTCATGTCATTGATGAATTATTGGATCAATTGCATGGATCAATTTACTTCACCAAGTTGGATCTTCATTCAGGATATCATCAAATCAGAATGAAGATTGAAGGCATTCTGAGAACAACATTTAGAACTCATGAGGGTCATTATGAATTTTTGGTCATGCCTTTTGGCCTTACCAATGAACCTTCTAAATTTCAAGGTTTAATGAATTCCATTTTCAAACCCTTCCTTAGAAAATTTGTGCTAGTATTTTTTTATTATAACTAATCTACAGCAAATCTTGGAAGGATCATGTTCAAACTATTGGAGGAGAAACAATTATATGCAAAAATCTCCAAATGTTTCTTTGGATTACAAGAGGTGGAAAATCTAGGTCATATTGTATCTCGTGAAGGTGTTAAGGTAGACCCTAGAAAAATTAAAGCCATTAAGGAATGGAAAATCCCCACATATATAAAGCATCTGTGAGGATTTCTTGGGTTGACAAGGTAATATCGCAAGTTTGTTAAGAATTATGGGAGAATAGCAGCACCTCTAACAACATTATTGAAGAAAGATTCATTTTCATGGACTCCAAAACCAACGAAGACCTTAGAACATCTTAAAGAGGCAATGTGCCAAGCACCAGTCTTAGCTACGTCAGAATTCAAAAAAACGTTTATTGTGGAATGTGATGCCTCAAGAAATGGAATTGGTGTTGTTTTAATGCAAGAAGAAAGACCCATTGCTTTCAAAAGTTATCCAATCAAAGGAAAGTATTTACATAAAGCTATTTATGAGAAGTAAATGTTGGCAATACTACATGCACTTAAGAAATGGTGACACTACCTAATGGGAAGAAATTTCAAGTTAAAAATGGATCATGATAGTCTTAAATACTCTTTAGAACAAAGAGTATCTTCAGAAGAGAAGAAAATATGGGTCACAAAGATGTTGGGTTATGACTTTGAAATCATCTACAAAAAAGGGAAGCAAAATGTTGTGGTAGATGCACCAAGGATGAGGATGTGGAAGCATTGCTTTACGCCATTTCTATTATCCAACCAGATTGGATAAACGAAGCAAGGGATGAATGGAAGAATGATGAAAAAGTGTGGGCATTCATTCAAAAGGTACAACAACATCCCAGTATATTTGATGCATTTAGCTAGAAAAATGATTCGTTATGGTACAAATATTTCTTATACCTCTACAAGAATTCCCAATTCAAACAAAAGATTCTTATGGAATTGCACACCTCTCCCTTAGAAGGGCACTCGAGATTTTTAAAAACTTACCACAGGGTTAGGAAGGAAATTTTTTGGGATGGTCTTAAATCTGATATTCAAAAAGTTTGTGGCGGAATGTTTGGTTTTCCAACAAAATAAAATTGAAACAATTAAGACCCCAAGTCTATTACAACATGTATCCTTTCCAAGGCAATGTTGGGAGGAGGTTTCAATGGATTTTATCACAGTTTTACCCAAGTCCAAAGGAAAGGATTTCATCATGGTGTTAGTTGACAGACTCACCAAGTATACACACTTTTTTGCATTATCGCATCCATTTAAAGCCAGTACAGTTTCTACTGCATTTATGGAAACAATTCAAAATATACATGGAAATCTAAATATTATTATAAGCAACAGAGATCCCATTTTCACTGGAATTTTTTGGACAGAAATATTTTCTTGTCTTGGTACTCAGTTAGCTCATAGCTCATCTTATCATCCTCAATCTGATGGGAAAACTGAGATAGTAAACAAATTTTTGGAAGGATATCTTTGTTTCTTTTTATCTGATAAACAAACGCAATGGGTCAAATGGTTGCCTCTAGCTGAATGGTGATATAACACTTCCTTCGATATTGCAGCAAAAATGACCCCATTTATGGCACTTTATGGATATCATCCACCGTCCATCACATCATATTTAAGAGAAAATCATAAGGTTCAAGCAATGGAAGATCACATCAAGAATCAACAACAAGTCTCCAACTCTTAAAGGATAACCTCACTTTGGAACAGGATAGAATGAAACAACAAGCAGATCAACATTGCAACGAAAGAAGTTTTGATGTAGGTAACTGGGTATTTCTACAGCTACAACCATATAAACAAATGTCCCTCAAGCAAGCTAGGAAGGATAATAAATTATCACCAATGTATTATGGTCCATACAAGGTGTTGCAAAAGATTGGTACTATGGCATACAAATTGGAGCTTCCTGCAGCTTCTCGAGTGCACCCAGTTTTTCATGTTTCATGCTTAAAGAAGGTTATAGGTGACAAGCTCCCAATTCAAACAATATTTCCAGAACTTGACGAGGAAGGAAAAATTATATGGAACCTGAATCAGTCACAAAAACAAGAACTCAACACTTACGAAATCGATTAATTTCGGAGTATCTCATCAAGTGGAAGAACTTAACCACTGAAGATTCCACATAAGAGGATGAGAATTTTATATAGAAGCATCCAAAACTACTCAAGCATTGAGGAAAGCACTTTTTTGAAGGAGAGGGGCATGTTAGGTCCCTATAATACTAGTGATTCCCCCATTACTATTGTCATTGTAGCCCTTACTTTTATTGGTGTGTCCCTATTGTCGCCATATTGTTATTATTGTGCCCATAAAAGCCAACTATTTTTCTTGTTGTGCCCTTCCAATATTATTGTTATGTCTACTCTGATTATATTGTGACCCCTTAGACTCCTATATATAGAAAGGTGGCTTTTCCATTTGTATCATCCAAGAATTGTTCATTTTTGTAATGTAAAGGAGGTTTCCACCTTAAAGAGGATGATTTTGAAGTCGTTCATCTATATTTTCTATATTTTTGTGAGTTGGTTTCTTAACATCCCCATTATTAGAATATATAAATATATCATCAATGAATACAATAACAAACTTTTCCAGATAAGGACACAACACACTATTTATCAAGCACATAAAAGTAGTTGGAGCATTAGTCAAACCAAATGGAACTACAACAAACTCATAATGCCCATACCTGGTTCGGAAAGCAGTCTTGTAGATTTCCTCTTCTTTAATGTGTACCTAAAGGTATCTTAATCTCAAATTAATCTCCGAGAACATATTTATCCCTTTAACTAGTCAAAAAAATCATCAATCCTTGGCAACATATACATGTTCTTGATGGTTACCTTGTTCAATTGCTTGTAATTAATGCATAACCTGAGAGTACCATCCTTATTCTTCACAAACAATACTAATGCACCCCACGGCGATACACTTGGCCTAATGTATCCCTTTTCAAGCATTCCCTTCAATTGAAACTTCAATTTGACTAACTCTGGAGTGCTAAACCTGTAAGGTGCCTTTGATGTTGGTGTTGCCCCTGGTACCAACTCATTAGAAAAGTCCACTTCCCTATGAGGCTGAAAATCTAAAATCTTTACGGGAAATACGTCCTAAAACTGTTGTAAAACCAAATGCCTATTCCAGACTTAAGCATCCTCAATATATTTATCTTTGTCACTAGAAATATGTAATACAAATAACACACACCCTTTCCTATGACTGTGCTTTTCCTGCATAGATGTGACTATTCTAACTAATGTTGCCTTTTTCTTACTCTACAAGATTATTTGTTCCCCATTGTCATCCAAACACTCAATAGCCTTATCACAATAGTCCATGTTAGTCCTGTGAAGATACAACCAATCCATACCCAATAACATATAGTACAAACCCAATGGAATTACATTTAGTTGCACTGATGTGGGCATACCATTCAACTCAAATGCACAAGCTCTTACCCAATGATGAACTCTTTTATTTGTACCTATAGCCAACTGCACTAACCAAGAATCTGAATGCACTTATCTATTCAAACCACACTTATCCACCAGGTGAGGATTAACATAATTATAATTAGATTCAAGGTCAATCAAAATAGAAACAACTTGATCACAAAACTTACCATCCATCTTGATAATAGATGCCTAGTGATCCACCTGCCTATTATCCAATGTTGCATAGATTTGAGGAATGATCTGCCTGACATCCCCAACTATTTTTTCCTCCTATACACTATAAATTTGAGGCCTACCACCCTGATTTTGTGAACAAACTCTCTGAAGATGCTCCTTACCACATGTCCGACACTGCAACTGTCTCCTACCACCACCTTTGTTCTGTTGTTCTCCAAGTTGAGGTCCATTAAACTTCTTATAAGGTACAGCATTATCTTTTTCACCTGCATCTTGGGTTCTTGATATTTTTGGCTACCATTTATCTTTAGTCTTGTCTTTCCCTTTCCAACCCTATTGAGATTTTTGTCTTATACCTTGATTGCTCCTAATAGTGTTTCAAATTTCCAATGACTTATTTAAGTGTCTGAGGCTCATCATAGTCAATCCAATATTTAAATGATAATGATAATCCATAGACAAATCATTTAACTTTTCCTTTCTCATCCTTAAGATATGGTACATACCTCAACAACTCTAGGAAATTGGTTATATACTCCTTGTCTGTGATCCATCCCATATTTAGCTCATAGAATTCATTGGATTTACTATCATAGTATCTCTCTGACAAATACTTCTTCCTAAAAAGTCTCTTGAATTCATGCCAACTCAACTCCTTTTTCCTGATGTCTCTAACCTGCTTCACATCTTCCCACCAGATTTATTATTTCCCTTTGAGGCTGAAGATATCTATTTTGGCCTTCATGTTTTCTATGTAATCATGCAACTCAAAAAATTTCTTCATCCCAAGTAACCATGCCTTTGCATCTTTTGGCTTCTTCAAATATCCATCAAAGGTAGGTGGGTTGGATTTCTTAAATTCATCAGGAAAATATCCCCTCTCATTCCTCCTGTAGGGATTATAATGATGACGACCATGGTCCCTATCAGAACTAGAACTAAAATAGAACATGTGTCCATCACCTCTCCTATCTAGCATATCCAAGAACCTACCATCTACGATCATGTCATACCTATCCGACCTGTGTCCACCATGAGACCTACTACCATATGCCCCATTAGTCCTGTCCTTCGGCTCATGACTGATCCTAAGCAATCTTTGTCTCTGAAAGTCTAACAAACTCTAAAGGATAACTTCATTAAGCTCTACTTGTTTATCCTATGCCCAAATTATTATGTCATTATCCTCCTTGCAACTTCTTATTTCTACCTTCAAACTTCTCAAAGTATCTACTATATCAGGAGAGTACCCATCACCACGTTTCTAATCTAATTTATAAGGAGAATATTGTGAACTATAATCCACCATATTTCTAGTCATCTTTGATCTTCTTCTTCTTGCAAGCATATCATTTCAGCTAAACCAAAATCTAAACATAACCAACATACCTCAGTATGGTTCAGGGGAGGATATCTCATTTGCAAGATCAACCAAATAACACAATACATGTATAATCATAATCATAATAGTATATATACATCACCCAGTTACCATGCATGATGCTACAAACTATAACACCAACTGGATATGATGCATGCATAACAACATGTAAACACTGACATGCATAGCAAATGCATATATAACAGACATGCATTCATGAAAAACACATCCCAACAACAGCATCTTCAACTTCTACATGACCACACAGCTGAAACAATGACCATCATGATTCATACACATCAATCACATATACAACCTACATGCATGCATGAAAAACACATTCTACCCACCCAGTCTAAGGGGAGAACCATGCTCTTATGCCACTCTGTAACACCCTCCTCCCACATTTACCCAAGCTAACTGGTCCAGTGAGGTAAACATGTGATGAAGAGTTACTATGATATGACTCAAGTCAACATGAACAGTTAATAATGTGGAATTGACACTCCATAAACCAAACTGACCTTCCTCGGGAGCTACAGGACCCCCAAGGACTAACCAAGCAATCTAGGTGCCCAAACCCTTAGTTAAATTTCTTTTTAACTGAACTAGACCCCCAGTCACTTCCATGACAAGCCCTCCATGCAACTTTAACCCTCCAATTGCTCCCACAACAAGGCCTTCATGTGACTCCAATCTTTTTTAGGCAGTTCTGTGCCAACGACCCCAAATTCTGAGCCACTTTTTCAAGGTTAGGACCCAAACCTCTACCCAAAACTTGATGAAACACTTAGAAATGACAAATAATAAGAAGATAATGCCTTTAATGCAAAAATTGAACAAGGACCTAACCTGTCTCATCCTAACCATGACAGGAATTTTGTCAAACACATTATTAACATGTAATGTATAGGACATAAAAATACATATGAACAAAGGGACCTCATACTTATGTGAGATTTGTCAAGAAGGTTTGATTCCCTCTCACAATAGTTGCATTATCATCTATTATGTCATTCATTCGTTATCCATTCATCTACTAATTAAAACATGATGAGAGCCATAACTCAAGTCTGTCATAAACCATGCTTAACCAACATTTAACCAGAGGAATATCAATGATGGAACAACCATTAAAACCACATAATAACACATTTACACATAATACACAAGATGAAAAGAGCTCTTATTAACATATGCAAAATCCAACCAAGTCAGGGACTTCCACCTACCACCCAACCATAGATTGGGTTGAACCAAATATTTATTTCAACGAATCACCCATGTGTCATATTCCAAGCATGAATATGGGACTCACAACAAAACAACCAAGGCTTTCTCAGGCCTTATCGCAATTTTGCCATATACTGGTCAAGGATTACTAGGCCCAAACCCTCATCTATACAACTAGGATTTATTATATATCCTACCAAGGGATTCCTAGGCCCAAATAAGAAACATACACTACCAGGCTTTACCACAATCCCACCACATACCTGTCCAGGGATCACTAGGCATATACAAGAATGTATGCCTTCGGATCTCTCCACCTAAACTGTGAGGAATTTATCAATCTCCACCCTCTATGCTTTACCATATATCACGCCATTTATTGGTTGAGGATTCCTATGCCCAATAAGGGTATACAAAATCAGTATTTACTGCAATCCCACCTTTACCGGTCCAGGGATTCCTATTCCTTGTGATTTCTCCTAAAACCACCTCGCTCAATTTTTAAACCATCCATTTATCCATCTCAATTAAATGAAAGAACCCCATCACACCATGGCTAACTAGAACTGGCAAGGAAAGGCTGAAAATCATTGTCACGCCTAGAAAAACCCATGCCAATGACAACAAGAGAGTTAAATACACACATCCATGTACAATGAATTCCAAAAATACCAATCAAATCATACATGCAACTTGATACCTGCAAGTAATCTCGCTTTATCCGCTTAATCCAACTCTTCCTTGCTTGATCTTTTCTTCCCTTTGCTTTCATGTCCTTCCTTTGCCTTCCTTTCTCCAATGTTTGTGTGCTCCAAGAATGCTCTAAGCATGCAAGAAAATGAGATAGTAGAGAGAATAGAGAGAGCTCCAAGCTAAAACTAACAAAAGGTTGTAAACTAATCCTCGGGATCATTTTTATTAATGAGGCCTCTATTTTCTTCAATTTCCATTATTTTTTTTTCATTTTCCTCCTCACATGCAACATGTGACCTTTCACCTTCCTTTTCTCCTAATTTCCATTATTTTCATAAACAAATGCCAATAAATGCCTCTTTCCTTTTTAAAGCCTTTTTTAATTTCCCCTTATCCATAATAGACCAAATGAACACCCACTAGGATGTTTTTCCCAACATTTAGATTGGAATATGTATCTCATGAACTTGGTCTTATTTTCCTTTACTAACTTTATTACATGAATTTTTAACCCAGGGTTGTTACAGTCCATTTCAGGGCAATGTAGTAAGTTGAGATGAGCCCTTGAAGTACACAAACCCAAATCTTATATGAAATCCTTTAAGAAGGATCTCAATAATTAGAAATAAATGATCATTGAAATTACTAAATAGTCTCATAATGAAGAACAAATGGAAAATATAGAAAAAAACACTAAGAGAGTTAAATGTTTGCCAAAGAGGATAGAATGTTGCATCTAAGATATTATATATTACATTTGAATATTGTTTTATGTATGATATGGGAGCTTAGATCACCATATTTTTCATAAGCCTTATTTTTTTCAGTGAGGCCCATGTCTAGGTATTTTGATTATTTTTATGAAAACTGTTGATTTGGGTCACCATAAAATTGGTCTATTCTTGCAAAATATAGCAGACCTAGTGCAAAACCTAACTATGAAATATAAGTCTTATGGTAACAAAGATATTATCCACCATTGTCACCTCAGTAGCCTCTCTCATGTTGTTTTGTGGTTGCTTGTTATCCCCACCAAGAATGTTTCCTCGAAAAGACTTAGAGGTTAGATGACTAGGATATCATGTCAAATTGATCTCTAGGGATCTTGTAAATAAATCACCTAGAAAAGTCTTCAATAAAGGAGGGCTCAAGGTTCCCCATATGGGTTGGGGAACAAAGATCAAATGTAGACGAGATAGTACCATTGTTTTCACCCCACTCAATAGAGAGAGGTTGGGGGGGGGGGGGGGGGGGGGGTGGGTCCTCCCTGATGAGCACCAATATTGCAGCAAGGATGCTACAACGCCTGGGGCTACCAACTTTACTTCATCAACCCGGGGTTCGTACAAAATTGGAGGTGATAGTGTTGTATACACAAATAGATGTAATGGGTCCACTCTTTGTCACTGCTAAGCTGGGGTGATGGACCACAAGGGTTTCTCAAACCAACCTTTTATTAATTAGAAGAAGTCTAACTACCAATTTAGAGAGGAGAAATTTGCCCTAATTGAGAGAATTGAAATGCTACTTACTATAGTAATGAAAGACTGAAAGAAATGCCTAAAAAAAAACATAACTCATATAGATATTTGGTAACATACCTTGCTTGAAAAATAACTCTAGTTTAACACATGTGAGGTATTAACTAGTCTAAGCATGAAGTCTGATATAAACAAGCACTTAACTGCTGTGTGCATGAATAAATATAAAGAATATTTCTCTTTATCTTTTTTTTTTTTTTAATGTAAATGCTAACCCTTCTTGGTTGCATAGTCGCTGAGATAGGTGTGGAGGGAGATGAGTGCAATGATTCATATGGCTTGGAATGCAAGAAGGAGTCTACTCCTAGATTTAATGATGTTTTTTTCACAATTCGGGCTCAAAACACGACACTACAATTTTTCCTACAAGATGTCTACAGGATGTCTTAGTTCACCTACAGGATACCCTATTTTCCTACAGGAACATACTGAAAGCATAAGGAGTGGTTTAAAAGGTGGGATGGATCTTGGAAGGGAGTGGTCGGCACTTACTCAAAACTCAAACCAAAGCTTTACGATGGTTGGATTTGGTCAATAAGCATGGTAAGTTTTCCTTGTAAAATGATAATTCGAACTGAGACCTTAATGGATTTTGGAAATCATGGGTGGATGTGGTTTGGCTGAGGTTGACTATATGATGTCTTCCTCCAATGTAGAAACTCCTGCGACATATACATCATTGTTGCCATTTATCCATAAATTCATCCCAAAACAAGAAGGGTTTACTTAAATAGAAGAAAGCGGAATTTTCATCATTTATTTGCCAAGTTCATGCATGGGAATGCTTGAAACCATTATGAAAGAAACATGAAGTCAATGCAAGACCTAAGATATCAAAAATTTCAATTGCAACCTATCTTCTAAAATTGAAAGAGGATGAACTAATTAGTAGAAAAACCTTAAATTTCATAAGAAACTAGAATTCTGTATTTTTTGGGCTGAATGGGAAATTTCTTCAAGCCATGATCCCTCAAAGGGAGAAATGAGGTAAGATCCACTTGTTGTCAACCTTTTTTTGAATATTTTCTTATCTCTATAATGCTACTGTTAGAACTATCCACAAATGGAAGCAAACTAATAAAACATGCCATTACTTGCAAATTAACAACACATAAATCAGTGTAGCAACTAACTATGAGTACAAGTCTAAACATACATATACAACAAGAGGAACCTCTACTACTAGGGTTGGGCCCTAACCCAAGAGATTCAACCCTCTGAGTCAACTCAGTGCTAGATCAAGGGAATGTTTCTCATTTTCATTAAAGAAATCAGAAATACATAAGTGTGCTTGGTTACAATCCTTTAACTCGAAAAATGCTTAGCTATCTTGATTAAAAATCTGATCCTAATAAGGCTCTAGGCCTCTTTACTTATACAACTGAACTTTCCAACAACTTCCTTAAATCTAGGGAGGCTTGGCTCCCAATCTTGAGATCAATTGGTTCTTAACTGTCACTGGATTGGCCCCCAATCTTGAGATCAACTAGTTCTTAATTGTCACTGGCGTGGCTTCCAATGATCCTCGAGACTCGGTTTCTTGAAACTTCGAGATGTTGTGATTTGATTGAGGTATCTTCGAGTGAGTGAGGAGTTAAGGAGGGAGATCTTATCTCCTATAATCTCTCTTACTTGTCTCATTCGAGTTCCTGCACCCTAATTAGCCAAAATTTGCTCCCAAAACCTGCAATCAATGCACATTAGATCACTAGACATGACATCTTCCTTTAACTCATCTGATTAAGCAAAATATAATTAAACATGTAAAGAATTATGTGAAGATTTTATTTTAGTAAGGTGGAGGTGCATTAAGGTCCATATATTTTACCCATGATTAGCCTCGTCATCACCCCCTACTGAAAGTGTTGGTCATCCTCTGAACAACTCAATCTATGTCCATGTCCTTCATTGCTTTGGTGGCCTCCCTGACATTCCATGCTTCTATTGTAGTCTCCTCCTCCTATGAATAAAATCCTGCATTCTTCTCTATCTCCTCCCACTGCTTTCTTTCTTCTTCTTCTTTTATTCCTTCCAACATACCTAAATCAATGGTGGATTGAGCTTCAAGCCAATCCAATTGACTTTGAGTCTTTATAATGCTTGCATATACATTGGGGTTCTATTTAGTGCATCTCTCATTCTATCAGGAGAATGATATTCCCTGATTTTTAGGCTGTAGGGTAAGGTGTTCAATCTCCTTTGGCAGGCTTTTTGGCTGTCATCTCCTAGAAATCTTATCATGTCTTCAAAATGAGTGATTTAATGTTCTTTTACAGCAAGGTATCTTGGTGAAATCTTGGGAACATTTGCAATGAGGTTGTGAGTGTTGATGATAGCCATTAGGTTAGACTATTCTGCTCTAATCGTAAGGGGTTTTTCTTCTTCTTTTGCCAATACCTTTTTCATCTATGTAGCTCTGGCCTCCTCGTGACTCATCCAAGATGCTAAGGCCATTAATTGTTATTCCCCTAGCTTTGTATTTGGGTCCCACACATTTAAATTTGTCAAAGCTAAATTGTGTAGGTATAACGCAGATATCTTTGCTCTATCATCCAAGTTGCTTTGATCACAGAGGTCAATGAATTGCCTGTAGTCTTGGAAAGGAATATTTCCTCTTTGTGTTAGGTTTTTTTATCTGAAATTGTAGCCATTATTCTTTGAGGTATAAGGCATATGAATTTGCTGGCACGCTACATTGAAGTGCCTCCATGGATAAAATTTCCAATTGGCCTTCATTTTCTTGTAGTTGCTTCCTTAGCCATGTGTTCTCAGCCTCTAACTGAGATTTCATTATTGTTTCTTTGTCTCTTATGCTACTTAGTTCTCTGACCATTTCTTGCAATTTCTCTTCCATGTGGCCCACATCCTCTACCCCTTTTGATTTAGCAATTTTCATCCACCTATGTGTCCTTACCCTCTCTTTTTCAAGTTCAAAGAATATAGGAATGGAAAATTTGTGTGGTTTCACCCTACCTCCTTCAATGAATCTGAAGTAGGAGCTCAGGTTTTGGTTGTGGGCTAGGTTACTTCATTTCTTGGGCGTCTTCCTCTATTTTTTCTTGAGTAATTCCTTCCTGGTCTCTTTTCTATGTTTCCTGTAGGTTTGACAGGGTTCCCTGTAGGAATGTTTCTACTTCCTGTAGGTCTGATTGTATCTTCTATAGGAGAACTTTTCCTTTTGTTGAGGCTAAGCTAGTGACAGACCTCCTAATATAAGTTCTTGGAGACTTGAGAGAAGCTTATTTTGATTTTCCTTCCCCTTCCTTCTTCCCTGGAGAGACTTCTTTCTCTTGTTGTTTTGGTGAGTCCTCTATGACAATTGGATTTTTGGTAAGGATTTGAGGTCTTCCTTGTCTAATCCTGGTGCTCTTCCTTGTTCTAAAGTAAAGTGGAGTTTTCCTTTGCCTCTTTCTCTTTGATTTGACAAGTGTACTTTGGCAAACTAGAGCAGATGATGCCTCCTTCTCTCTAGGCTCTGGAAACACCCTTGGTGATTAATTTTCCTTCCTTGCTTTGAGTTGCAGACTTTTGTTCATCCTTTGGTCCTTCATCCTCTTTCCACTTCCTTTTTCATCTTCTTCTTTGTCTCCTTTTTCTTCTTCTTTCTCTTCCTCTGTTTCTTCATTTTTCTCATTTGTTTCTTCTTTTGTTTCCTCCTTTGTTTCTTCTTTTGTTTCCTCCTATGTTCCTTCTTCATTTTCCTCCTCTGTTTCTTTTTCTCCCTTACTAAAAGTAGGGCTTCTGTCATACTCAATTTCTTGAATTCTACCTTCTTCTTGTATGTCTGTAAATGTTGACCATGTAATGGGGATTCTTAAGTTTTTTAGGGCATCTTCTAGGAGGAGTTTGATTAACCCATGGTGTGCTAGTTGTTGATGTTTCCCTTCTTGTAACTTGATGCTCATATCTATCATTGATTGTAACAGAAAATAAGGTATGCTAAGCATGTTATGAAGAGGTGTGTTCTCTCCATATCTCAGTTCTTGGAGGAGTATGAAGTGGTATCCATACACTACACTGTATCTACCTTCACACAAAATATATTTGACGATGTAGTAACTGACTTCATTCCAAGGGTATGGAATGCTTTCCCTTCTAACCCCATTCTTAGCTTCCATTGGTTTCTCTCCTTCCAAGAAAAATCCTTTCTTTTCAAGAGTGTTGCTAGTATTGTCTTCTTTCCTTCATTGCAACCCTAGGGGGAGTGTAGCTACTCTGCTTATAATATAAGGGGTAATCTCTACTGACAAACCCTTCACTCAGTAGTGGCACTGGCTCTAGTGAGGGGTATGAGTGACATGGCAAATTCTCTAGCCACATCATCATTGTATCCTCTCATCTTCTCAAAGAACCCCATCCATTGATGCCTTGTAAAAATTTCCACCATAGGAAGATGTTCATGGATTCTTGTTGTGTTGGTGGGTTCTCTTTTATTGAAACCTCTTGTCATATTTCCCTGGTAATTATTGAGGTTTGGGTGGATACAGTTCAAGAATTTTGGTAGGTGAGGAAGTTTTGGAGTTTAACCTTTATTGACCTTCAAAGAAATCTTTCTATCGTTATATGCACTGCAAATTCTTAATCGAAGTAAGGATTTATTCTTTTTAGATGAAAAACATAGAAGGTATGGAACCTACCTCCCTTTTCTATGTTCTGGTGATGATAACCCTTGAATCAATTTCCTTTAGTGTCAAATGATAGCTCTGTATGCTAATCTCCCTGTATCCTATAGGTTTCGTGTAGGTTTCCTACTTGTTGTAAGTGTTGATTGTTTCCTATAGGTGTTATTTCAGGAATTCTGAGAGTAACATCTTATTTCGATGACTCCTCAAAGTTGCCTTTGCCTTCTTTGTATGGGAGTTAGTGTTTATTTCTATTTGTGGATGATTTTGTTGGGTGATGTGTTGGTTGGACAAGTACAAGTACCTTCTACTTTGATGGCTTTGGCTTTAGCCCATTTTGTTAAGTATTCATTGCACACAATGATGTATTGCTTCTGTCTGGATGCAGGGTCAATGGACCCGATGAAATCCATGCCC
>APFE030536552.1:258036-288648 GCA_000404065.3 Pinus taeda
TATTACATAACTCTTCTTCTTGGTGTACAGAGAGAGGGGTTGCTTTTCAATGCTCTTTCAGGTCTAAATTCTATCGTCTTGACACAAATAGGGTTTGAGTCAACTAAGGATAGATCAATTTGATGGTTGTCCTTGGCTTCCTTCACAACATCCACTAGAGACATGGTGTTGGGAGTTTGATTTTGGAGGATGTGTTCAATAAAATCATCTTCATTATTATGTCCTCCTCCTATGGCAGTTTCTAGGGTATAAATTTGGGAGGAGTAGACTTCATCTTCTTCCTCATCTTCTAGCCATAAAGGTAATTCATGTTCTAGATATGATTGAGCAGGAGGGTACAGGACCAACTGCTTGGATAGATGCCCATTTTTTATAGTCATATTTCCAGCCCTGCAACTTATGTAGCCATCAACAGTGACTAACCAAGGCCTCCCAAGGATGAGAGGATAACCATTAAATTTGGTCTTAGGCTGGAGAACTAAGAAGTTCACATGGTATTTCCAGGAATCAATGGAGACCACATCCTGAACAATCCACTCAGGGGCTACTTTGGATTGGTCTGCAAGTTGCAATATTGTCGTGGTCTTCCTTAATGATCCCTACAGCTTCAACTTAAGCATAGTGTCCTTAGTCATTACAATTATGGTAGCCCCATGATCAATTAACGTCTAGGGGACAATGGTGCCATCGATGTGCACATCTATTATAAGGCTCCCAGGGTCTAAATACTTCGGGAAAATTACCTGCCCCAACATTAAGTCAAACATATGTCCAATGACATTAATGGTAGGGGTGTCTCTTTTTCACCTTCCTGGATGTGTGAAACACTTCTCTTTAATAAGCTTTTTGTAAATGGGTACATCTTTAATAGCTTGAAGAAGTGGGATTTTGACACATAGATTTTTCAACTCACCAAGAATTTTAGTCTCTTCCAGGGTATGTTGGACTAGATGAGTTAATATTTCAAGAAAGGGTGGTGCATTTACTCTAGGCATGATTTCCTCTCTTTATTCCTCACTCTCCCTAGGTGGAGATGGAGGTTGGTTATCTGGGAGCACTCTCCCAAACCTTAGGTTAATTTCAAGAATTTCAATAGCATAAGTAGGGTAGGATATCTCTCCATTGTAGACCTATTTTGCCTGTCTATTGTTCGAGTTCGGGTTTGGTTGGGCACGCATCTAAGGTTGTTTAGGCAGAGCATGGTGTAAAAGTTGTGGTTGAGATGGAGGAGGAAATAAATCCAAATAATTGTTATATGGGGGACTCCACCCCTGGGGTGGTGCATTCCACTAAGGTTGTGGAGGAGTATATGGCTGAAATGGTTGGTTGGCCGACTGGAATGGTATTGAAGTGCAAAAGACCAAGGAGAAGGTGTATACTAGGAGGGATGAGCAGGGGGGCCCCAAGAGGGAATGGATGTGTTTTGATTAGGGTTGTGATATGAATAGGATGACCCTTACATGCCTTGCTAGTATGGTCAAGGCCCATGAGGCCTGCTTTGATTTATGTAGTAGAGTTGTTCAGTCACCCCTTCAGTTCCCTGATACACAGTTTTTAGTCTAGGTAGAGAGGGGCACTTATCTGTGGAGTGGTTTTCCTCATAGACTAAGTAGATTTCTATAAGGTTCAATGGACATTAGCAACTATAAGGTTCAATGGACATTCACTCCTAGGGTGCCTCCTTGTGCATCTAGGGAAGAATATGGCTAATTCTCTCTCTGCTTCCTCCTTCTTCCTCTTGATTTGCATAGTGTCCATCTGCAAGGCAAGGGCTTGCAGCATTTCACTCTTAAAATCTTCCAACATGTTCCCAATTTCACTTTTTATAGATGTGTTGGAATAGGATGAACTAGCCACTGTTTGACTTACCCTACTTGTTGGCTTGATTGGCCCTGACCTAGGTTCAGAGTTAATTAGCCAAGCAAATCCCTACACTACTGGCCCTTTTGGCATCAATCCATGGAGAGCAGACTAAAGTCTCACCCGGAGCAATATGGGGGGATGCAGGAACCATGTTCCACACCCAAAGAAGATAGTGATGTCATTTTATACCCTAAAACTTCCTTCACGCACGTCGATAAGCTTTGTAGGTATTATCGATATACTTCTCTTATTCGTCCTTCAGACCTTCGCGAAGGTCTACGATCGTCCTCCACATACCCTAGATAGGTGGATCAGGCACTTACAAGCCTCTATACTTCTGTTTTAACCCAGATTAGCTCAAGTATTGAATAACTTCACATGCATTAAGATGACCTTCGCGTAAACAAATATTCTTACTTGAGTTCATATAACAAAGCAAAACATATGGATTCACGCATAAATACAACATTAAAACATAAACCTAGTATTCATGTTGGATTGAGGGCACCTAACCCAGGTTCGGAGTTATTTAGCCAAACAAATCCTAGTACTACTAGCCCTTTCAACAATAGCCCGCGAAGCGCGGACTGAGGTCTCACCCAAAGCAGTATGGGGGCATGCTAGAACCAAGTTTCTACACCCTTGCGATGTCTGAGGGGTCAATATAGTCCAACTGTGAATACCTTTGTGTAGGTCACTTCGCACACTTTCCTGGCCTGTGAGGCCTTCGCGATTTGTTATAATCGCCTTCGCGCAACCCTAACTAGGGGTTGAGGTGCTTCTGCGCTGCTAAGGCAGTGATGTGTGCTCTTTTCCTAAGTTACAATGCGGATCTTACTTATCTTCTTATAACTATTAGTTAACTTTGTGTAAATGGATTCTTATCTTATATTCACTTATTCAACACATTCATATAAGTTCGCGCAGAAAATAAACAGTAAACTTGAAATTCATACCCAATATACTTCAATGCATAAAACAGGAAAAAGACACACAGAATGATAAGAAACTTCTCTTTATTAATGCTTCAATCGGTTACAGACTCGACTCACCCTATGCACTCAACTGCAAGGGTCCGTACACTCAGTTGCAGACTACTAGGTCTCTGCACACTCAGCTGCAGAGCCTACTCCTACTCTACAACCCAAAGACTTGACTTACACTTCAACTTAGAGTCAATGTTTCATCTTCTCTTAGATTGATCGATCTCAGATGTCTCTTTACAACTTAGAGCCTCGCTCTATTTATACAATCCCATGGTCTGTAGACCATGGGTAGAACTTTCAAGCCGACATTACATTACAAAAGTAAGGGCGAACAACCCTATGACTCAATTACAACTTTGCGCTCCGTGCCCACAAATCGCGGAGTCTTTACATCGGACTTAGTCAAAACTTGGGCTTTAAGCCCCAAAACTTGCCTTGGGGGATCTCGCACCCAACAGGCCCCCAACACAAACATTGTGACTCGCCCTCGAGTCACTCCATCAGTGCGAAGATCTTCATGTGAAGACCTCCAAAATCTACTCAAACTACTACAAGGTCAGCAACACATTGAGCAACTTCCTGTTGTATCTCCTGGATGTTTTGTTCAGAGACCGCGGTATCTGAAATTCTTCCATGTATCTACTCCTGCATCCCCTGCATCTGTGTGATCTTGCCTTCAATCATTGTTGTGATGACAGAGGCCTCGTCGATCCATGGTTGGACGTGCGCCTTCAGAACCACTTCTTTGTGTCGCGCTATGTCTACTTGATCCTTAATCACTTTTGCCTGTTGCATTCATGTGAGCCTCTGTGTGAGGGCCACCATCTGCATGGTCCCTTTGATGTCATCATACTGTTGATGTAGCTCACGCACCTCTGTTTCTAAGCATTGTATGTTTGGGTCCTCCTGCAGAGTGGTGAGGACCTCAAACGACTCTTTCAACATTTTGGTGCAGTCCTTCACTACATTGTTGATCTCCTCGATCCCCAATGTAATGGCTTTGGCGCCTTTTTCCCTTACCTCTGGAGGAGTTGAATATTGCGCCTTCAATCGCAGCTTTGCTATCTGAAGGTTCAGCTCCAGCTAAACCTTGGCCATCTCTTCTCGCGCCTTGCACACTCTTGGTGCTAACCTCTAGATGCACGCCTCTGCTGGTGCCTCTGCTAGGATGGCTAACTGAGGGACCATCTAGCAGGCCTCCTCAACCACCTGCACCATTTGTCAGTTCTATGCGACTACCTTGTCACGCTGCAGGCACAGTTTCTCTATGTTGATTCTTTGTTCTCTTAACACCTGTAGTGTGCAGCCCTCCCTAGCCCGTATTTCTGCAGTCACTCCATCTTGCAGGACATACAGTGTGTCCCGAGGGAGCGTAGCCATGTTGATTCCTACTCCTTTCAATGCACTGGTAGTAGGCCTGTCTGCCTCATTTTCTATAACCAGTGCCCCCTCTAGTAGCAGTATTGTATTGGTGGTGTGGGCATGTAGCATTTCCTCAGCTGCGACCGTTCCTACTGCGAGGCTAGTCGAGAGAGTACCAGCCTGGGGAGTGTGCACCTGTAACTCCTGAATCTGTGCCCGGAGGGCCCCGAACACAATCTGATTCTCCTCTGCCAACTGCTGGAGGTCCTTCGTGGTGACGTCAAACATCGTCTCCCATATATCGTGCAGATCTCCCTCAATGAGGGTGATCGGGTCGAAAGAAGTCTTACACGCTTTCGACTTCTTTCACGGCCCCACCTGCTCTCTCAAGTGTTGGTGCTTTAACTGTATCATCATTGTTTGTAGGTCTACGCCACCCTCCTTTGTCTCTGTCTCCATCTCTTGTGCTTCTCATGCGAAGGCAACTTCTAGCCCTCGTTCTCTTGCTCTGCTGCCTTTTGTACCTCTGCTACTGCTACCTCTTTTCTTCTCTTCTCTGCCAACTGCGCCATCCACAGTTTCACCTCCTCCTTCTTCTTTTGTGCTACTGATTTCTCTGTTTCCATCGCAATGATGGCTGGAGCACCCCACTCCAATGGCCATGACTCTAGCACTGCGAATATGACATCATCGGTGGCCAGGTATGGTATTTCATTCCACTTCTTCATGGGGTCCTTGCACGCCCTGATGTAGACGTGATGGAATTCTGCCTTAAACTCCTTGAAGCTTTGTAAGCTGTTATAGATAGTGGGTGATAACCGCGGCTTGCAGTTAATCCCCATTATGATGTTCATCTCCATGAACACCGAGAATATTTTATTGTCTCCGATCTTGAGCGCATCTTTAGTGGCCCATAGCGAAGCGTACTTCGCGGCCTCTAAGAGATCCCTCTCAATTAGGGAAAACTAGCTGTCCTCAGGCAATTCCCCAACCACCAGCACTATGGATAGTAGAAGTCATGCATAGTGGAAGGTCTTCCCCTGCTCCTATGCCTCGTGGCAATTCTCTAGGAATTTCTTGCACAATTACTCTGATTAGTTAAACTGGATGCCCTTTTCACACTACGTGGAAAGTGTTATAACCGGCGCGGGCACCTCATCCGTGCAACACTTCCACATAACCTTGCCAACTAGTATCTAGGTCACAACTTTGACTACCTTATTGTTGATACTAGATATCACGTACCCTCTCTTCTTCTTCTCCAGCTTGAATTTTTCCTTCATGGCCTCTGCGATGGCCAAGTTGGTGCTCTTTTCCCTCTAAAATATCCGTTGGGTCCTCCCCCTTACAAGGGAGTCGGGTAATTCTATAAATCAGCTAGTCCATGATGGGGATGGGCTCCTCTAGCGACAAACACCCATCATGCACCAGGCAAAGCAGCTACCTAATGACAAAGATAGTTATTGGGGCACAATGGTAATGAGGCACCCAGAGCAGGTTCAACAACCTTGCTTTCTCTACCCCTCGCAAACACTTGTGCGGCTCCAACTCTACAACTCCCGCCGCAGTGTTTTTCTTAGGCTTCATGAGCTGCGTGGTTTCCAAGTGTGGGAACTTTTCATGGTCCGCAAGATCCTTGTCTTCAAACTTCAGACTTGGAACTCGTCCCAAGTGCGCTCCTTCAAAAATGATATCTTCAAGTAGGAGCGGAGTCTGCAGAGAGCTCTTGCTCTCATCTAGGTCCTTGGGCACCTTTGCCTTTCCCTTCCACGGAGGAACATACGTGGCCAGTCTGGTTGGAGGGTCTGCACCCTCAATTTATTCCTCCATTTCTTCGTCCTCATTCTCTTCCACCAAGATTTCCTAAAGGTCTTCATCCTCCTCATCGGTTTCCACATTAACCGCTTTCCCCTTTTCTTCCATGGTCAGTTTAGTTCTCCACGGGTTTCAGTGGGACATGCGCACTGGAATCATAGGCTGCTTATCCTTCTTGGGCCTCGGCGTGTGCGGAGATTTAGGGATTTATGCAACTATCCCAGCACTCTCAGGGGCATCTTCTACTGTCATGGCCTGCATGGCCTCTTCGGCAGTCATTTCTCTGATTTCCCTGGCTTCTTCAGACGCTGTCATTTTGTTTGTCCAGAAATCTCTCGACTGCTCAACTAGGTGCTCAAACAACACTCTCAACAGGTTAAACAGGTCTCGATTCAGAATACTCTAGGTGCACGACAGCTTAATTCTCAAATGACCAAGTGTTTTTTGTTGGGTAGTCCTTTGTAATTTATAGTGCCTTTTGAATTCAAGTTCAACCATTCCCCCTAAATCTGGTCCATTAATGCTCCCTTGGTGGAATATTCTCCCAAATCTTGCCCATAAAGCTCGCCTTAAATGCCTATCACCTGCTCTATTTGGTCTTAAACCAAGCATCACATTGTGAATAGTGACTATAACGGTCACTTTCCAGCCAACCCACGTGGCACCACAGCTACCCTTGCACTGTCACGGACCTTGCGACACTTCACTCCTGCGCGTAGCCCTGACATCGCGTAGCTCTCAGGTAGAGTAGTTTATAGTCCCGCACCTCCTTTCAACTTCCTAGAGTGCTACGATTGTGCTTCCCACGGCTAGTCAGGTGGTTGGGCCACCTTTATATGGCTTCAATCGACCATCAATTACTTTTTCTGGGAAAATTCTGCCTTTTAACTTTACTATCTGCATCGCGCACTTTTCCATCTGCATCGTGCCACCGTTGTGATCCCTTTAGTAATATACAGTCCAATCCAAGGCATCAATATAATCAACTCTCAGCGGTAGTCCCCAAATTTGTCAACGTAATCGTGTGCATCCTGTTTTATCACCACAGTTTTCTGATCAAGAAAGTCCTTCTTTATTCCTTCCTCACGCTTCTTGACTTCTTCTTCCATCATGGTGCTTTTCGCCCTTAACCTAACTCTTTCCTTCATGAGTTCTTGGAGTCTAAGATCACCCTTTTGTATCTCTTCATCAGGTCCCAAGCATTCTTTTTCGTCCAACTGCGTGATCCCTTCTTCCAAGACTCCATGAACCGTCATATCCACGGGCTCTGTTATGCGCAGACTAGACATAATATAATCCATCGGTATTAAAACGTTTGCTCCATAGGCCATCCTAGAAGACATTTGTCCCATCAATTTCTTGCACGTTTTCCTATAAGCCCACAAAAGTGTCGGTACACACAGGTCCCAATCATTTCGCAGACTTCGTTAAATGCTTCTGCATGGGTAACCTTCTACACACTTGTTCTTTCCACACTTTGTCATTCCAACTTGAGGGATCGTTCACGTAATTTCCCCCCCAACACATGCTTATTGACCGTGTTCCCCAACGCAAATTCCATGTGCATCCACACAGGTTGTTTACCATATGCATGTACCCACCGAGACAGATGCGCACGCGAACCATCCTGTACATTTTATTTATCTGTTAGTCGCATCTTAGGCTTCTCAAAATGCATGCGCATCATTCTCCTGCATTTTCACCAGTCCTCAAAGTTTCCTTAGTGCGTACCCCACCACCTCGTGGGCATAGCATGCAGTACCCACTTCAAAGCCTAGAAACGTTGTTTTTCTGGCACCTCCCTTTCAAATCTGTCCAAGAAAGCATCTACCTCACCTAATCCATCATAAGTAGGAAGATCCCTCACTTCTGCCGATACGCAGCGTAGTGATCTTGTCATCATGTTACAGTTTAACGTGGTTACCTCGTGTAACCGATTTTTCCACCGCTCTAAATCCTCATCCGAATCTGAAGTACAGGAGCTTTCGCGCTCCCATGAAATTCGTCCATCCACGGTAGGATTTACCTAGTCTTGCTCTCACGTGGTTATTTTGTAGATGCAGTCCAGATCATCGTCACTTTCATAGTCGTGCACTAGCTCTGTATAGCGTGATCCCTTAGCAGGGTCCAAAGGTATAACTACGCATAGAGACTTCTTCTCAAAAATCATCTTGTGCTTCTTTAGATTAATCACCTCATTCATGTTAGTGGCCTAATTGATTCCTAAGAGCGCGAGGTAGGGATTGTTGTCATCAACAATCTCTATCACTTCAAAGTCTGCTAGCGTGCTCACCCCTTCGATATCCATGGTGATTCCCTGCAATCTCCCCATAGGTATTAGCTTTTGTTGGTTCGTCATTCGCAGCTAGATAGGAGACCATTGCATTGTAGGCCTTCTCATGTGCTCCCATGTTTGCTCCGACGGAATGTTCACATCCAATTCTAGGCCTAGAATTACTTGGGCCATGTCATATTCTCTAATCTATGTGGTCAACCTCATTTCTCTTCCCATCCTTGTTGCACACTTTCCAATCTTTCGGACTATGCATGGTTCTCCTGGCGCGGTCCTAGTGCATCTGTTAATGAGTTCCCGCAATCCCTTTACAGTCTTAATATCACACAATAGTTGCATGCATGTTTCTAGGAACGTAGTAAGCATAGATGAGTCCATTTCCGGCTCCGGTCTATCTTTTCTTCCTAAAGTGGAGGCATCAGTGAAGCTCTTCTTAGCTTCCATGAAGGTTTCCTTAGCACGCTCCAAATCAAACTCTGCTTCTTTCGTCGAAGCCTTGCGAACCCAAGTACTATGTTTGGGTTGTTTGCCTTTATCATGTCCTGTTGTGATTCCACTTTGGAGAACAATGTTCACATTTGGATCTTTCTCACACGGCTTAGACCTCATCATCTACAGGTTCTGAGTCGGGGGAGGTGGTAGCGCTCCCTTGTCACGCATCCTAACTATCAGCGTAGGAAAATCCTCCATCTCATGATCAAACAAGGTACAATATAGACATGATGGACGTGTTGGATCTATACAATCATAGGCATAATGTCCTGGCCCTTTACAATTGTAGCATATCAGTTGTCCACGACCTCTTCCAGGTCCTCCTCCATCTTTGCCTCACTTGTGCCCCTGAAATCCAGTTCGCGCCACTCCTGTGTTTTGGTCAAGGGGCCGTGATTTGGCCTGAACTCTGTAGGTGGGAGTTCTATCCATCATCAACTCATAGCTTCTACAAGTGCACTCATCATGTCCAACTGGTCTACAAAAATTACAGAACAATTGTTGCGAATTTTGGTCCTAGGGGCCGCGATTCAGCCTGAACTCTGTAGATGGAAGTTCTATCCATCATCAGCTCATAACTTCTACAAGTGCGCTCATCGTGTCCAATCAATCTACAAAAATCATAGAACAAAGCAGGCATCATGCTAGGTCATGCTTGTGCCTCTGGTCTTAACGGCATCGGTTCTCCTCCCATGAGGTAATTTTGTTGGCATTATGACACAGGTTTGGCACTATGAATCAGGTGTTGTCCTTGATGGAAACTCACTCAGATGACAGATCACAGTTCAGGCTCTTAGAATAAAGGAAAAGAGATATAACCAGGTTCCACTTAACCAAGGTGCGTATACACGCAGGATCACCGATCAAAAGGCGCGTATGCGTATGCTTGCACTTTCATGCAAGGAAAAGCACGTACATGTGGGAAAACTTGTTTTTAGTCCATGGTATCTAGTCCCTGGTATTTGGACCTATGGTTTTTATGGTATTCCATCTGAAGTGTTGAACCCAGGTATTAGGTCCCAAGTATTGGTACTAAGTGGTTTTAGACCATGGTATTGAGTAAGGCCTAAGTCTATAAAAGGGGAAGGAGATCATTAGGCAAAAGCATTCACTCAAGTATTAAATATATTATGAAGAGCAAGATCTTGAATACTGGTCATTGGGTTATGTTGCATAGCTAGATCTGAACCAAGGAGGAACCTAAGCACTAGAAGAAGGATAAGTTTTATTAATGGGTCAAGAACTTAAGGCTTGAATAGTAGTATCTTTGTGTGATTTTGATATATTATATTTGGTGCATGACTTGATCTACAAATCTTATAATCTGGGTATAACTGATGTCTGAATATTTGGAAAGGGAAAATTGTCTTTTATAGATCTGTACGCAGGTTCGACACAGCAAAGGCACGTATACACACTAGTTCAGTAATTCAAAACAGCGTATACGCTAGTTTGCCTTAACACAGAAGTGTATGCACGTAGGTTCTTCATCTTGAAGTAGCGTACGTCTCATAAAATATGTTTTAGCTACTTATATTTATTGTTGTAGTATTCTGGGATCAGGATTGGTGTCTGGGTACTGTTACTGTATTCTGGTTACAGCATTCAGAGAAGTGATTGATTGATTCAATTTTGGTTGGTGCAAAGGGGATTGGTTGATGCAGATACATTTGATGTTTGATTGATGTTATTTATGGATCCAATCTAAAAATTTATAAAACGTGGTCCCTCGAAGAAAAGAGAAGGTTGTAGCTTTCTGTAGGTTAGCACTTACGTACTAGTACATTAGCTAGTACAAGAACTAAGGGGGTTGTAGCTCCCTTCCACGAGAAGCTGGAGAAGGGGAGAAGGTTGTAGCCTTTTGCAGGTAGAAGCCTGCGTACTGGTATAAGACTGCACCAGTATAGAAATATTGTAAAAAGAAGTTTCTTATTAAAAGAAGATAGAGGCGAATTGCAGCAGGTGGTTTTCACCCACATTCAGGGTTTCCACCTTATATCTTGTGTTCATGTGTGTGATGATCTCTTCTACTACATCTGTTTATTGTTCTTATGGTTAATGAATTTTTGATGCATTGATTAAAGATCAGCATTTAATGGATTAATTGAATCATAAGTTTACTGATATACATTGGTTTCTTTAGACACAGTTGCATATATAAGCGGGTTCCCATAACTGAAGTAGCGTATGTATATCTATGAAAATGGAAATTGATTGATTTAATAATACTAATTCAACCCTCCCTCAGTATTATTTCCAACAATTGGTATCAAATCAGGTCCTTCAGAAGAAGCTTGATCGCTTGAAGGAAGATCTATCATCATGAGCAACTACGAAAAAGAGGCATCCATCAGGGCACCAATCTTTGATGGGAGTAACTTCATCTATTGGAAGGTAAGAACCACAGCCTATCTTCAATCTCTTGGTGCAGAAGTTTGGGATATTGTGGAAGGAGGATACACATTTCCATCAGCAACTCCTACAGTTACAGCTGGTAAAAAGCAGTATGAAACAAATGCAAAGGTTGTCAATACTCTATTGGGGAGTCTATCTCAATCAAAATTTGTCAAGGTTATGCAGCTCAAACCTGCCAAGGAAATATGGGACAAGATCATCCTAAGTTATGAAGGAGACGATCAGCTAAAACATGCAAAACTACAATCTCTCAGAATTCAATATGAAAATCTCAGAATGCACAATGATGAAAGTGTGGCTAATTATTTCTTACGAATAGACGAGATTGTTAATCACATGAAAAATTTGGGTGAAGAAATAAAAGAAGTTACTTTAGTTGAAAAGGTTCTAATATCCTTGTCTTCTAAGTTTGAATCAAAACTTTCTGCCGTAAAAGAAAAGCAAAATCTTTAGAGTATTACGATGTCACAACTGCATGGAATACTAACTACTTTTGAAATGAGAAAAAGGGGGCCATCAGATATGAGAGAAGTTGCATTCAAAGGAGAATACAATGAGTCAGGGCATATGTCAGAAGGAGAGGAAGAATCAAACTTTGTCAAGAACCTTCAACGGGGTTCTGGAAGATTCAGAGGTAAGCTACCTTTCAAATGCTTTGCTTGTGGAAGAGTTGGTCACTATGCAGCCAAACTTCCTCATAAAGATAAGCTTGATAAAGGTAAGGAACCAGTTAAATGGAACAGAAAACAGAACGTAAATAAGAAGATTTATTATACACATGAAGACAACGATGGACTTTCAAATAGTGATGAAGATGAACATGGTAATGATTATAGACTTTTGATGGCTTTTAAAGATGATGATTTCTTGGATGCTATAGATGAAGATGATCTCTATGAAGAAATTTCTAAACTTAAAATCTGTTTAGAAGAAAAAAATATGATCATAGATACTCTGACATTCCAACTTGCTGAAAGGGAAAAACACAATGAAAAGTTAGAATGTGAAATTGTGGGACTTAGAAAAGATATTGAGAAAACAAAAGCTCTTAATCTTAGATTTGCTAAAGAATCTGAAACTTTAGATGAGATTATCAAAGTGCAGCGTTCTCCTCTAATCAAGACAGGTCTTGAATATACTAAAGAAGCATCTCAAGCACAGAAGCCATCCACCTCCAAAAGTTATCTTGATGCAGCAAGGAGAAGTGAACAAGTTGACAATCGTCAGTAAAGGCATAAAGAAAAATCACCAGGTAAATTAGGGTCAATCTACTTCAAGGATGAACAGAGATCACCAAGTAAATCAGGGTCAATCTACTTCAAGGATGAACAGAAGCTACAACCATCCGTAAATCATTCTCAATTTGCCTCAAGAATGAATGTCAATGGAAACTACAATCACCTGGATGGTAGATTTGAAAATCACAAGAATTTCTTTAATGGCCAATGCTTTTCATGTCATAACTTTGGACACAAAGCTACACAATGTGTTTCCTATAAGACCATCAGGACTCGAGAAGCACAAAATGAAAGGAGCGTGACTGGGATCATGAAGAGGACCTACAATAACTTTTCTGCTCTTGAAAATGAAATAGAATGCTCTATTTGTAACAACTTTGGTCATGAAGATTTTGAATGCAGGAGTAAGTTTTGGCAAACATATTAGAAGGAGCAACCTTGATTGGGTCCCAAAACTTGGAGAAAGAAAGAACGGCAACCAGAAAGATGTGGTATAGCCTTATATGCGGAAGGACAGGAAAACCAATGGTACATCAACAGTGGATGTTCGAAACATATGATAGGTGATAAAGAAAAACTTCAATCATATAGTGCCTTAGAAAAGGAAAGGAAGGTCTCATTCGGAAATGACACACCTACATTCATAAAAGGTAATGGTTTTGTTCTTTTGAAATAAAAAGTCAAAGCTGGAAATGTTATGTATGTTGATGGCTTAAAGCATAATCTATTGAGTGTTAGCCAAATGTGTGATCAAGGAAATGAGGTAATATTTCGATCAAATGGATGTATTGTTCGTGAGCTTGATACAGGAGAAACAGTGATCAAAGGCATAAGAACTCCAAATAATTTATACATACTCAAGGGAGGACAACAACAGTGTTATCTAAGTAAGAATGATGAACATTGGCTATGGCACAGAAGATTGGGGCATCTAAGCTTCTCTCAAATAAGGAAAGCATGCAAATATCAGGTGGTTCGTGATCTCCCTCACATCTGAATTCCAGACAATACAATATGCAAATCATGTCAATTTGGTTAGCAAACCAAAACTAATTTCCCTGAGAAGGAAGGATCAGCTAGTAAGCCACTTGAACTTGTCCATAATGATTTATGTGGTCCATCGAGGAAAAAGTCACCTTGAGGAGAAGAATACTTTATATTGTTCATTGACAACTTTTCCAGGATGTGTTGGATAGGACTTCTGAAGCATAAAGACAAAGCTTTCGAAAAGTTTAAAGCTTTCAAAGCCTTGGTTGAAAATGAATCAGATCGCAAAATCAAATGCCTCAGGTTTGATCGAGGAGGGGAATTTACCTCGAATGAAGTTTTCAACTTTTTTGAAGAGCATGGAATAAGAAGGGAATTCTCTACTACAAGGACCCCTCAACAAAATGGAGTAGTGGAAAGGATGAACAGAACGGTTCAACAAATGGTTCATGCTATGCTTGATGAATCTAGAACTCCTGCAACCTTCTGGGGTGAAGTTATATTTGTTGTCGTTACTATTCTCAACAAAACAAATGTTCGGGTAAACAACACTCAAACTCCTCATGAACTTTGGTATGTTAAGACTCCTACGGTAAAATACTTCGAGGTTTTTGGAAGAAAATGTTACATCAAAAGCACTGATGAAAATCTTGGCAAGTTTGAACCTAAAGCAGATGAAGGCATTCTCCTTGATTACTCTTCCCAAAGTAAAGGATATAAGTGTTACAATAAAAGACTTGGAAAAATTGTTGAAATTATTGATGTGGTGGTTGATGAAGAAGGCAACAATTCAAAACAGATAAAAACCAAGATTTTCAAGACGAAGAGGACTATCCTTCAACATCAGACCAAACTAATGTTGAAGAAGAAACGTATGAGGCACCAGAAGAACAGATAAGAATAGAAGAAAAGACTCCATCCAAGTATGTTCAGAAGAACCATCCAAAGACTCAAATTTTGGGGCAGAAAGAGGCAGGTGTTCAAACAAGAAGAACTATAATAGAAGCTTCAAGCTATCTAGCATTACTCTCCTCTGCTGAACCACGAAATGTAAGTGAAGCATGCAAAGATGAATGTTGGGTCAAGGCCATGAATGAAGAACTTCAGTGGATTGCAAAGAATAACACTTGGGAATTGGTTCCTATACCTAATGATAAGAATGTTATAGGGACGAAATGGATGTTCAAAAACAAGCTCAACGAAAATGGATATGTTATTAGAAACAAGGCCAAACTTGTTTGTAAAGGGTATGCTCAACAAGAAGGTATAGACTTTGAAGAAACATTTGCACTGGTTGCTAGAATTGAAGCCATAAGAATGTTCCTTGCTCTTTCTAGCTTTCAGAAGTTCAAAGTGTTAGAGCCTATATTTAACTCAGGCTGAAAAGGTAAGCTTCTAGGTCCACATCAAACCACACTCAGCCTGGTAGCTAGCCCTACCAGGTCAAGAGAGGGCTCTCTCCGGGTCTATCTCAGCAAATTGTATTCACTAAAGGCTTGAGATGACTGAAATAGTTGCTAATACTAGGCTAGGTATAGATGTAAAGGAGTTTTCTTGATAAAATGGTGTTTTGTGGGCTCAAAGGGAAAGGTAGATTTTGGGTGTAGGGAATGAGGCACAGTCTTGCAGGGATTTCGATGGGGCAAGGTAGGAAACTGTAATTGGAACTATAAATCAAGTGAGGTGGATGGATCAGACTGAGGAGGAGTTGAAGAGGGCAAGGGAAACCATGGATCCTCTCCAAACAGTGGAAAACATTAAATACTAAACCAAACTTCAAGTAGAGCACTGCAATTCTCAATGTATTCTACTCACACTCTTGTTTGTTTAGTTGAGAAGAAATAAAGAAGATTTGATACATGTAACACATGAATAAATTCACAAAGACATAAGAAAGCATTGTACCAAAACAAATTCCACAGGGATCCCAAAGAATGCTGCAAATCCTGGTCTCAATTCCTTAGCCAAAATATTGATGTGAATGTACAATGAAGATCAAGGCTTTTCTCAAGAGTCGAACCATTCTAATGACTAAAAAACAGCATAATATAGACAAACATAGCTCCTCCTTTCCTCTAGGGGTCGAGCTCATCTATTTAGGAGCTGATCCAACTGATCCTAAACTGAGAACTGGAATCTAGGCAACATAACAGCATGCCTCTAGAAACAAGGAAACTGATTCATTTAGTTTGAAACAACCTCTAAACTTATGAATCTACCTCTACAAGTAAAAATCCAACATATTTACATCATGATCCATCAATTTTTATCAAATTACATCATATATTTTCCATTAGGAAAGTAAAAAAGTCAAACTAGGCAAAACTGGGTGAAAAACAGAGCAAAACTGGGTCAAACTGGCAATTTTTCCTCTATGCACCGCGCCTGATTCTCTATGCGCCGCGCCTGTTTGGACTCACTTTTGGAGGCCTTCCCGATGACCAAATCAGATCCAAGTGTGCTTGTTGGAAAGGTATGTCCGTCTACTTTCCAACCCAAGTGGAATTTTTCAATTTAGCCTTCATTTTCCCTATCAAAAATCCAATCTCCCAAGACTTCTTTCTATGTGTCAAAATATGGGCAGTGAGGTCATTTTTTGAGTGTTTTTTACCACTTTGAGGGATCAAAACTTGCCCAAATTTCTTGGCCATAGGTAGGAAAGAATAAATTTTCATGAAAAATCTATAGATGCAAATTTTTTGTGATTTGGAGCTCTCTAGTAAAAGCGAGCGCCACGTGGCGCGGCGCATAGGGAGGAAAACTCTGTTTTTTGTGCAAAAAAATTCCAAAATGCAAAAATTGCTCCAAATTTCTTGAAATTTGGGCTAGACCTTCTCTATTAAGAGCTATGATGGGCCAAGGATGCTTCAGCCAATATCCGGAGTCGATCATGCTCTTTTTTCCTCTTTTGTCTTTTGATGCCTTCCTTAGTTTTGCCTTTAAATTCCTTATTCGTGCCTTGCAAACCTTGTTCCACGCCATGTAGTGAAAATCCATGTGTCTCAGAAATGCCTTGTCCCTGTCAGCCTTGTCCAGAAATTTCTCTAAGTGGATGTTGACTCTCTCGAGCCAAGACTCTCGGTCGGCATTGATCTCCTGTTCGAGCGAAGTGAACTCCACCCTCCTCCTTTGGGCAGCTTGGCGGTTCTCCCTAATGTTTTGTAACTCCATGATCGCCTGTTGGTCCTCAAGCTACTTATTCCTTTGCTCCAAGTAATTTATAATCCACTTAGCCCTCTACAAGTTAAGGGACAAGTCTTTGATTTCTGTATGTTGCTCTTGGATGATCTCTTTGAGACTTGTGCTTTTCGAACCCATATCAACATCCTCAACAAGAATAAAGTCCTGCTCACTTGAAGACCCTTCATCCTGCATTGGCCTCTTGCCTTTATCCTGAACCTGTGGTGTTGATGTCCGAAGTGAGGCCCCTTCCACCCTAGGTGGAGATAACACTCGCTTTTTTGTCGCAAACAACTGCCTAGGGCCCTTCTGATAAGTGATAAATAATGGCACAGTAGCAGTGTGTGTCTCATGACCTTCATGCTGATCAGAAGGTCCACCAGTCTCATGCAAAGTCTCTGAAGGTGTCTGAGAAGTTCTGAAAAATTCACGAGAGATGAAATCATCCCAAGTGATGCACTGCAAGACAAGCTGATGGACAACCACAATTTTTATAAGAGCAAAATGATAAATATTATTAAACTGCTGTTGAGGGGTCTTGTGCAGCACTAGAGTGGTCATCCTTTCAATATTTCGGCACATGAAATAAGGAATGTTCATCATTTGTACCCGGGTGAAATGCATGAGCAACCTGATGTGATAAGCATACAAACGTGAGAACCGACCCTCACAGCTGAAATACTTCATGATCAATTTCATTAGTGGAGCATATTCATCTCTGAGGTATCGAAAAGGAAACACTCTCTTGAGCTGCCTCAAGAAACCAGGCTTAATATATGGTTCATAATGCTGTTGGTCAATTTTCTGCCTCTTGTTCCATGGCTCTCCAATGTTAGGTATGCCGGTTGCTATTGAGATGGATTCTGGTGGAAGTGCGAAGGTGACACTAGCTAGAGTGACTTGATCACCATGTAAATGCAATACAAACAAACGAGCCAACTCATGGTGAAACTGAATGCTAGCAATCTTTTCGCAAAATTCATAACATGACTGATGTCGGAAACAAGAAATGGCAAGAGGGCAAGCCTGCAATTCAACAAGAGTGGTTGGTTCTTCTCTGATATGTCTGCCCCCTCTATGAGGCCTCCTGGGTGCATGTCCCTCCGTGGGTGAGTCACTTTGGGTCTCCACTTCATAATCAGATGAAGGATTAGATGCCATGACTACTGGTAGAAAAATTGTCCTAAAGAGATAGGTGTTGATGTGTCAAATTGTGATGGACTGCCTTTGATGATTGTTTAACCTCTGCCACCAAGGGAAAACATTGAAATGAGGGAGTATAAGGGGAGGGAAAAATAGTGGGGGATTAAGGACTGTTGGGATAGATTTTTTTAGGAGTTTAGGGTTTGGAATTTTGCAATAGGAAATTTGGGAAAGGGAACTTGGGATAGGGGATTAGTTAATTTAGGGGGTAGAGGAACTTAGGGAACAATGAAATCGGGGAAAAAATGGGATAAGGAAATGATGGAAAGAGGATAGACTTGGTAGCAAATAGTTGTCAAACCCTAGGCAACAATCTTTGTTTGAGGAATTTGAAATGGTAGGGTTTGATTATTTGTTTAAAGACTCACCACATCAACCATCATAACATAAACACGACACTTGGATGAACAGTAGAAGTGGAGCTCAACCTACTTGGAACAAAGTGAATATGTGCTTTTTTGGCGATTGGAGGTTGTTCTGGAACTTTTTGGGCCCTTTAGCTGTATGCGTCGCACAGCATACCCAATGCGCCACGCCTCGCCAGTGCGTTGCGCCCATGCAAAAATACGCTGAGTTCTGAGGCCCAGTGTGTCGCGCCTCCTGCCCAGTGCGTCGCGCTAGTCACCAGGAGTGATTTTCACCCAAGTTTCTCCTCTTGCTTAACAAAATCACTTTGCATTGCTAGTATTTTACAAATGAACTTTCAAATGAAGGCATTGCTTATAAACAAAGAGCTTTTAAGATTTTAGCTCATGAAACCCACTTTTACAATGTTCTCAAAATGACTTGATTTCAAACTTTGTTTTTTGGACTTTTTCACCTTTTTGGCTTTGTGATGAACTAAATGAGCTGAACTTTGCTTGTTTTTGCAGGTGTTGGAGCTTCTTAGGCTAAGGAAAGAAACCAGGGTGCAGATGAAGGAATTTGCAATGAATAAAACAAAATTTACATGATTTTAGTACAATAAAGGCTAAATACTTTGTTTTTTCCTCAAAACAGAGTTTTGAGGAAAAACACATTTTCGAACACTTATCGATGAAATTTATTGATGATGAAACCTCCTCATGGCCTGCTGGTAATTATTGGACACTTTGAAGAATTTATTGACAAAACCCTAATGGAACCCTGACCTAATGGACCATGAAACCCTAAAAACAACATTTTGCAAATTTTAATGAAAAAGAAGACTGTATATGCCTTTTTTAATGAAAAGACATGACCAGCAGGTAAATGACATGAGGGACATGAGGAAAAGTACTCTCATCAGATAATCCATGCGCCTAATGGAATGCAGATGACTGGGCGGGACTCCTAATATGAAATGCAACAAGAGGATTGATCTCTGACGGAGGGATGAAGATACCGACACTAACATTGGCTCCAATGGGGATGGTAGCTCCTTGGAGGTGCCAAGAACTACAAATCTCTAGGAAGGCTGACAATGCCTTCGTCCATTGGGTTATGGAGTCAATAACTTCAATGAAACAAAACTGAACTCTTGATTTAAAAACTCAATTTTAGGACTGACCTTGACTCAAAATTGACCCACTTTCAAGACTGAAATTGACTCAAAGACTTGACTCTAACAAACCAAACTCAAAACTGAAATCAAGCTTCAACTTTATAGCCTTCGCCTCGGGCCCCAAGCTGAAGAATGAAAACAATACACACTTGCAATGGAATTTAAACACACCGGTATATACAATGATGAATAGAATAGCAGAAAACATCTCATAAATAATATTGTTTGAGGAGACGACCATTGACCGCTCCACCCAGATAATCTTCGCCATTCAGCTCTTACAGCAGGAAAGCATTCTAGCCCCGATATGCAGCAATGTTGTACGGTCCTTTCCAAAGATTATCAAATTTTCCATGTTTACCTTTCTCCTCATTCCTTGCATCCCATTTCAGCACTACATCTCCTATCTCAAAACTGTCTGCCTTCACTTTTCAGTCATATATTCTCTTGATTCTGTCCTACAACTTGAAGGTATTTTGAGATACCTCCTCCCTAGTCTGCTACAGGTGAATCATTTGATTAATCCTCCACTGCAAACCATCCTCTTCACTGCCTGCTTCTTGCAAAAGTTTGACCACCGGGATTTCCAAAGAAGTCAGGAAAACTATGTCTACACCGTACACCAACTCAAAAGGAGACATGCCTATAGACTTTTTGTGACTTACCTTGTCTGCCCAAAGTACATTGACCAGCTTTTTGTGCCAACTTTTCTTGTTAATTTCTAGCAGCTTTTTGATAATGTTGACAAGAGACTTATTTGAGGATTCGGCCAATTCGTTGCCCTACGGATAATAGGTTGTCGAATGCCCCAACGTGATTTGATACTTATGACAAAAATCAATCATTCTTTTCGATTTGAAGGCTGTTGCACTGTCGGTGATCAACTTATTGGGACAGCCAAAACGAGACAAAATGTTATTTTCAAGAAAGGAGATAATTACCGAATTGGTGGCCTGTCTTGTAAGAACTGGCTCGATCCATTTGGTGAAATAATCCATCTCCATGAGGATCCACTTATGCTACGCCGAAGAGGAAGGATGAATCTCGCCGATCAAATCCAAACCCCATTGCTAAAATGGAGCACTGACTTCAATGGGTTTGAGTGGCAAAGGCTGCAACTTCCTCTTACCTTGGAAAATCTGACACTCGTGACAGTTGGCCACTGTTTTGTACACATCAGAAAAAAGAGTTGGCCAATAATACCCAGCTCTCAAGATTTTATTAGCAGTTGTCTTCCAGAAAAGATGGCCTCCGCAATCCCCTTTGTGAAACTCCTCCATTACCTGTTTCGCTTCTTCTTCCACTAAACAATTTAGCAAGACACCACTGGAGTCTTTCCAATAAAGTGCACCATTCATGACACAAAATTTTGTAGCTTTCAATTTCAATGTCCTATTCTTATTTTTAGCCATTCTGGGTGGTGATGACAGATTTTGGAGTACATAGATAATGTCAGAGTACCAAGGAGAAAGGAGGAACATTTTTGATACCTGTATGGGCAGATTCTCTTTGTTTTCCTCAGACATAGCAGCAATCAAATTAATGTCCAGGACGTGCAGATTTGACTCAGCCATTAGTTTGGCCAGCCCTTGTCCTTTAATGAGCTTCGTCGGTTTGATTTCCAGATCATACTCCAACAAGGCAGCAATCCATCCACGTGAACATAAAAATGTAGAAGAATGGCACGAATAACATGAATATAGTATAGTAGAGCCTGGAGAAAAAATCAAAAAAGAAAATCATATATAATGTGAAATGTTGAGTGATTTGATTGATTCTTAAACCCACTGGGGTAGTGAGTTCTCCCCTTCTCCCCTCCGGATCTGTTTGTACTAGGGCATCCTTAACAGTAGCGTTAGGAACATATGCGAGGATGTGAGAATGTAAAATATAAACCTGAAAGTCTTTCAATGCTTTTACCAAAGCAAGGGCTTGTTTTTCAATAATATTGTACTTCAATGCTGGATCCCTTATAGTTCTGCTGAAAAAAGTGATGGGCTTCTCGAGCTGGTCCCTTATTTGCATCAAGACCGCTACCATAGTATGATCCGAGGCAAATGAAAACAAAATTAAATCCTACGTATAGTCCGGGTTGATCAAAACCAGAGCTGAAGAAAGTGCTAATTTGACTAGATTGAAAGATTTTACCGCTTCCTCCATCCACCTTACTGCACTATCCTTTTTGAGCATATTGGTGATCTCCCTTAAGTGTTCTGCAAGATTAGGCACAAAGCAACGTAAAAAATTGATCTTACCATTGAAGGATTGGATTTATTTCTTACTTCGTGGAAAATCAATCTTTTGAATAGCCTCCACCTGAGCTGGATCAATGTGAATGCCCTCCTTTGAGATGATGTGCCCAAGAAGCTTGCCCTCATCCATGGCAAACAAACTTTTCTTTGGATTAAGCGAGATGCCATACTTCCTACACCGCTAAAACATAATCTTCAAATGGTATAGGTGATCCTCATCTGAATTAGAGAAAATAGTTAAGTCATCAAGATAAACAACAAGGAAAACATCTTTTTCATTAGCAAATGTGATATTCATCGCCCGTTGAAAAGTTGCGCCAACGTTTTTCAATCCAAAAGGCATCTTTGCATAGTGAAAGGTTCCCCATGGAGTGGTGAACGTTGTTTTGTCACGATCATCCTCATGGACCAGAATTTGGTTATAACCCGAATAACCATCAAGTAGTGACATCCTAGATGCTCCAACTACTCGCTGAAGTATATGATCCATCTTAGGCAATGGATAGTTGTCCTTCAAAGAAAATTTGTTCAGATTTCTAAAATCAATACATAGCCGAATCTCCTCCTGTCTTCTTGCACATGGGCACCAAGTTTGAAATCCAATCCAAAAACCGTATGGGAACTATGCTACCAGCTTTATACAATCGGTTCACTTCCTTCTCAATCGAAGGCAGCAACTTTGGATTTATTCTCCTCAGCTTTTGACGAAATGGCTTTTGAATAGGCTTGAGCGGATGACATGTTGAATGATACTTGTATCATATGACTTCAAATCTTAATAATCCCAAGCGAAAACATCAGTGAAGGAAGATAACAAGCTGATATATTTGGCCTTTACCTGTGGAGGCAATGCTTTTGACAATTTGACCATCTTCGAATTTTTAGCTGATCCAATGTTCACGTCCTCAACACCTCTTTTAGTTGGCTGCAAACTTGGTTTCCAAGCTACATCATCATGATCAAACAACTCTTCTAAAAGGATGAGGCCTTTAGGAATGATATTGTCTTTGAGATGCAAAACCTCCATCTGATTTACCTCTAAATGTGCATCACCATCATCACATTTCACATCAATAGAAGTTTCCTTGAATTTACCTTTGTTCTGTAGAAATTTGTTGATCTCATCATCATCTTGGAACACTTGCCAATACCTTTGATTGTCTGGGACAGCTGGGCGATGTTTCACGTGAATCTCAAACTTGTTGTTTGAGTTCATTGGCACTTTCAGATTACTTGTTTTTGTTGTAAGTGAATCGGCAATAATGTTCTGAGCATGAGGAACACAAGTTAGAGTATAATCTGAAAATACTCTCAAAATATCAAGCACTGCATTTCGGTAAGCCCACATTCTAGGATGTTTTTCTTGATACTCCCCTTTTACTTGCTTGATCACCAGCTCGGAGTCGCCATACACTGAAATCCTTTTGGCATTCAGCTTTCTAAGAATTTTTATACCAGCAATCAAAGCTTCATACTCAGCCTCATTGTTTGAACAATCAAAAGCTAGCTTACAAGAGCAGACCCTTACATTTCTTGGCACTTTGTTTGGGGGAAAAATAGGACTGCGTATCCATATGCCAATACTAGCACCTTCCCTTCCTACCGCACCATCAAAATCCATGACCCACAGGCCTGCTTCATCCTCTTCCAAGTACTGAAATTCCTTATGTGATGTTTCTTGTCCTTGTTGTCCATATTTATCCTGTTGTTGACTGGCTGATTGCTCGACAGTATTTTGTCTTTCTTTCCTTAAGATCTCTCTGAAATTTTCAGTGATTTCGGGAACATCTTCTACTTGAACTATTTGGCTATCTACATCATTAAAACTATCTGAATACAAAACAAATGACTCTAAATCGGTATGTACATAGTTGATTGGATGATTTACCAGTTTATCCTTGCTAGTGATCATATATTTCATCTTTTGTTCCCGATATAGTTTCCTCATTTGACCGAACACGAGAATGGTAGCATAGGAGAAATCAAGTTGCATTGTCCCTTTAATCTTTGCTCCCCAAGATCTGGAAAGGAGCATGCCAAATCCGGGAGGTATATCCACTACGACTACATCCATCAAAACATTTTTGGCCAGAATATGATCCAAACTGACCACCAAATCCTTGATAAGACCAATGCACCTTACTCTCCTGGAAACGAAAGAGTAAAGGTCATGGTACTTTCTCGTAATGTCCAGCCCCAATTTCTCAATGATGGCCTTGGGCATAAGATTATGAGAGGCTCCAGAATCAAACATAGCATTATGCAACACAAAGTCGCGCACCCTAAGACTGATGTAGAAAGGGGCTACATCACTATCTTGAAACTAACCTTCCAATGCTGGCCCAAAAATCAACTCGGGATTGTCATCCTCCACATTCACCATATCAGATGATGGATCTAAATTCAAAATTTTGGAGACCTAACCTTTATAATTGTTGTTCTTCATCAATTTAGTCAAAAGAATGGATATCTTTATCTTGGAGATTTCATTTTCCAAATTGAAAATTGAAACTTTTTCTACCTCTTTCGCTGAAACATCCTTCTTTTCAGATTTCTCCTTTGACCCACTTGGCTGATTGGATCTCTCATTTGCTAATGGCAATTTACTGCTGGTAGGATCGGTTGTCTATTTTCTTTTTTCTACACATTAGGAGGGTCATTCTTTGATGTTGTCTCCTTTCTTTTCTGAATTGGGTTCATGGGCACATCTCTATTTCGGAGTGAATATTGTCACAGCTAAGCCGACAAAGCATTCATGTATCCTCTTTAGTACTCATCAGACTCTTCGTCAAGAATAGTCTCATTTGGAAAATAAAATTATCATCTCTTTGTTCAGCTGAATTCTCAGAATACTCCTCATCCTCAGTGATGAAAATAGGCATATCATCGGGTGTAAAGAAGTGGTTTTCTGCTCCAATCACATCTTCTTCTTCATCTAATTCTGGACCATGCACAAAGTTTTGCTGAAGAGGTGTCTGTACCGGATGCTGCACTGCTTGATCTTAGGCTTGCTACTCTCTTTGTTTGATTCTATATTGGGGCTGTTGCTGGCCACGGAAGTTAGGATTTCTATCTTGAGGTTCAGGCTTGTTAATTTTCATTCTCTCAAGCATCTGCTCCACTTTCCGAAGTACTTGCTCTGACGAGGAAGACTCTTCTTTTATTGTGACTTTCTTCTCAGCTTTTGCTCCAGCTCTCTTGGCAAGAAAATTTGCCTCAACACTGACTGCAATCTTCTGCATATCTTCCAAGGTTTCCGGATCCCTCTCTCTCAATTGGTAGGCCATATCAGTATCAAAATCATCCGGAAATTTAATCAAGGATAGCCCCACGGGTGGCCTTAGATGATCAGGGATTGCATTATAAACAGAGTTAAAACGATTGCAATAATCTTGGACAGACTCACCGACATTCCGCTTGATGTGATCATATTTGGCAAGGATCTAAAGAGGATTTTTCTTGACTTCCCAACGATCTAAGAACTACCTTTGCAAGTTTGCCATTGTGGTGATACTTGTAGCCAGCAACGCTCTGAACCATTTCCTAACTTCACCACCAAATGTTTGTACAAACAGTCTCATTGTTACATTTTCTGCATCAATCTCATAACGCTTGAAGAAATTCGTCATTCTGTCTACATGTTGCTGAGTTGAAACATTGGGAGGGGTGCCATCAAACAAAGGAATTTTGCTTTGATAATCGGTGGGCATATCATCCAAGTTTTGAGGCAACATAAGGGGTGCAAAATGAGCAGCCATCACTCTTGGTGGATTCAGTCTTGGCGATGTTGGAGGAGTGGGCGGAGCTAATGTATGGGGTGTATGAGGAGGTGTAGTAATTTTAGAAGTTTCAGGAGTAGAAGGAGTAGACGGAGCTGATACCACTGCAGAATTTTGATCAGATATAATAGGCTGCACAGGGATGGTGGGAATGAATGACGGTTTGGTGGGAATCCTTGAGCTGGATGTGTTTGTGGAAGATCCAAGGGTTGCAGATGCAGTTTCTAAGAAATCAGTAATATTTGAAGCCACAATTGCAGTTTGGAGCTGTCTCAAAATATAATTCTCAATAGACTTATTAGCCCTTTCAGTTTCTAGATCTGCAAGAAATTTTGGGTTCAGGACTGTAGAACCAAGAGCACTTTCGGATTTGGTTTCAAACAATGACCAATCAAACTGTTCATCAAAATCAAGGTCTTTAAGATATTCAAAAATCACAGGACATGAATGCGATTTGACTACGGGAATTACAGAATTCTCTTGACAAATGATTCTTGGAATAAGATTGGGATTCTCGCATACAGGAGGAGGATTTGGATCTGGATTGGCTCTGGTATATCTTTTGGAAGCCAGTGTGCTATTATTTCTAAGAGATCAAACAGACATGAAAAACTTATTCAGCCTATCAAATCCTAAGCTTATCATATGCACTGACGTGTTTGCAGGTTAGAGTTTCCGTTAATGAGACTAGACCGAAGATTGACTGAAGTAGCGTTTATCTACTTGCGCTAATGCAAAGAAAAAGTGTTTCGAAGGCTACCTGGCTAATCTTCAGACTCCGTCTGTAGTTTAAAAACAAAGAATACTAACAAACAATCAAATTGTTTGTCTCCAGTACGGTCACCACTATGTTAGAGCCTAGATTTACCTCAGGCTGAAAAGGTAAGCTTCTAGGTCCACATCAAACCACGCTCAGCCTGGTAGCTAGCCCAACCAGGTCAGGAGAGGGCTCTCTCCGGGTCTATCTCAGCAAATTGTATTCACTAAAGGCTTGAGATGACTAAAATAGCTGCTAATATTAGGCTAGGTATAGATGTAAAGGAGTTTTCTTGATAAAATGGTGTTTTTGTGGGCTCAAAGGGAAAGGCAGATTTTGGGTGTAGGGAATGAGGCACAGTCTTGCAGGGATTTCGATGGGGCAAGGTAGGCAACTTTAATTGGCACTATAAATCAAGTGAGGTGGATGGATCAGACTGAGGAGGAGTTTAAGATGGCAAGGGAAACCATGGATCCTCTCAAAACAGTGGAAAACATTAAAGACCAAACCAAACTTCAAGTAGAGCACTGCAATTCTCAATGTATTCTACTTACACTCTTGTTTGCTTAGCTGAGAAGAAATAAAGAGAAATGGTACATATAACAAATGAATAAATTCACAAAGACATAAGAAAGAACTGTACCAAAACAAATGCCACAAGGATCCCAAAGAATGTTGCAAATCCTGGTCTCAATTCCTTAGCCAAAACACTGATGTGAATGTACAATGAAGCTCAAGGCTTTTCTCAAGAGTCCAACCATGATAATGACTGAAAAAAAAAATAATATAGACAAACATAGCTCCTCCTTGCCTCTAGGGATCGAGCTCACCTGTTTAGGAGCTGATCCAACTGACCCTATACTGAGAACTGGAATCTAGGCAACATAACAGCATGCCTCTAGAAACAAGGAAACTGATTCATTTAGTTTGAAACAACCTATAAACTGATGAATCTACCTATAAAAGTAAAAATCCAACATATTTACATCATGATCCATCAATTTTTATCAAATTACATCATAGATTTTCCATTAGGAAAGTAAAAAAGTCAAACTAGGCAAAACTGGGCGAAAAACAGAGAAAAACTGGGTCAAATTGGCAATTTTTCCTCTATACGTCGCGCCTGTTTGGACCCACTTTTGAAGGTCTTCCCGATGTCCAAATCAGATCCAAGTGTTCTTGTTGGAAATTTCTATCTATCTACTTTTTAACTCAAGTGGAATGCTTCAATTTGGCCTTCATTTGCCCTGTAAAAATCCAATCTCCCAAGACTACTTTCTGTGTGTCAAAATATGAGCAGTGAGGTCATTTTTTTAGTGGTTTTTACCTCTTTTAGGGCTCAAAACCTGCCCAAATTTCTTGGCCATAGGTAGGAAAGCATAATTTTTCATGCAAAATCCATATATGCAAAGTTTTTGTGATTTGGAGCTCTCTAGCAAAAGCGAGCGCCATGTGGCACGGCGCATAGGGAGGAAAACTCTGTTTTTTGTGCAAAAAAATTCCAAAATGAACAAATTGCTCCAAATCTCTTGAAATTTGGGCTAGACCTTCTCTACCAAGAGATAGGATGGGCCAAGGATGCTTCAACCAATATCTAGAGTCGATCGTGCTCTTTTTTCCTATTTTGCCTTTTTGATGCCTTCCTTAGTTTTGCCTTTAAATTCCTTATTCGTGCCTTTCAAACCTTGTTCCGCGCCATGTAGTGAAACGCCATGTGTCTCAGAAATGCCTTGTCCCTATCGGCCTTGTCCATAAGTTTCTCTAATTGGATGTTGACTCTCTCGAGCCAAGACTCTCGGTCGGCATTGATCTCCTGTTCGAGTGAAGTGAACTCCACCCTCCTCCTTTGGGCAGCTTGGCGGTTCTCCCTAATGTTTTGTAACTCCACGATCACCTACTGGTCCTCAAGCTACTTATTCCTTTGCTCCAAGTAATTTATAATCCACTTAGCCCACTCCAAGTTAAGGGACAAGGCTTTGATTTCTGTCTGTTGCTCTTGGATGATCTCTTTGAGACTTGTGCTTTCCGGGCCCATATCAACATCCTCAACAAGAATAAATTCCTGCTCACCTGAAGGCCCTTCATCCTATATTGGCCTCTTGCCTTTATCCTGAACCTGTGGTGTTGATGTCCGAAGCGAGGCCCCTTCCACCCCAGGTGGAGATAACACTCACTTTGCTACCGCGAACAACTGCCTAGTGCCCTTCTGATAAGTGATAAATACCGGCATAGTAGCAGTGTGTGTCTCATGACCTTCATGCTGATCAAAAGGTCCACCTGTCTCATACAAAGTCTCTGAAGGTGCCTGAGAAGTTCTGAAAAATTCACGAGAAATGAAATCATCCCAAGTGATGCCTTGCAAGCCAAGCTAATGGACAACCACAATTTTTATAAGAGAAAAATGATAAATAATGTTAAACTGCTACTGAGGGGTCTTGTCCAGCACTAGAGTGGTCATCCTTTCAATATTTCGGCACATGAAATAAGGAATGTTCATCATCCGTACCCGGGTGAAATGCATGAGCAACCTGATGTGATAAGCATACAAACAGGAGAAACAGCCCTCACAGCTAAAATACTTCATGATCAATTTCATTAGTGGAGCATATTCATCTCTGAGGTATCGAAAAGGAAACACTCTCTTGAGCTGCCTCAAGAAACCGGGCTTAATACATGGTTCATAATGCTGCTGGTCAATTTTCTGCCTCTTGTTCCATGGCTCTCCAATGTTAGGTATGTTGGTTTCTATTGAGATGGATTCTGGTGTAAGTGTGAAGGTGGCACCAGCTAGAGTGACTTGATCAGCATGTAAATGCAATACAAACAAACGAGCCAACTCATGGTGAAACTGAATGCTAGCAACCTTTTCACAAAATTCATAACATGACTGATGTCGGAAACAAGAAATGGCAAGAGGGCAGGCTTGCAATTCAACAAGAGTGGTGGGTTCTTCTCTGATATGTCTGACCCCTCTATGAGGCCTCCTGGGTGCATGTCCCTCCGTGGGTGAGTCACTTTGGGTCTCCACTTCATAATCAAATGAAGGATTAGATGCCATGACTACTGGTAGAAAAACTTTCCTAAAGAGATAGGTGCTGATGTTTCAAACTGTGATGGACTGCCTTTGATGATTGTTTAACCTCTGCCACCAAGGGAAAACAGTGAAATGAGGGAGTATAAGGGGAGGGAAAAATAGTGGGGGATTAAGGATTGTTGGGATAGATTTGTTTAGGAGTTTAGGGTTTGGAATTTTACAATAGGAAATTTGGGAAAGGGAACTTGGGATAAGGGATTAGTGAATTTAGGGGGTAGAGGAACTTAGGGAACAATGAAATCGGGGAAAAAATGGGATAAGGGAATGATGGAAAGAGGATAGACTTGGTAGCAAATAGTTGTCAAATCCTAGGCAGCAATCTTTGTTTGAGGAATTTGAAATGGTAGGGTTTGATTATTTGTTTAAACACTCACCACATCAACCATCATAACATAAACACCACACTTGGATGAACAACAGAAGTGGAGCTCAACCTACTTGGAACAAAGTGAATTTGTGCGTTTTTGGCGATTAAAGGTTGTTCTGGAACTTTTCAGGCCCTTTAGCTGTATGCACCGCGCAGCATACCCAATGTGTTGCGCCTCACCAGTGCACCATGCCTGTGCAAAAATACACTGAGTTCTGAGGCCCAGTGCGTTGCGCCTCACCAATGCGCCGCGCCTCCTACCCAGTGCGCTGCGCCGGTCACCAGGAGTGATTTTCACCCAAGTTTCTCCTCTTGCTTAAAAAAATCACTTTGCATTGCTATTCTTTTACAAATGAACTTTCAAATGAAGGCATTTCTTATAAACAAAGAGCTTTTAAGATTTTAGGTCATGAAACCCACTTTTACAATGTTTTCAAAGTTACTTGATTTCAAACTCTGATTTTTTGGACTTTTTCACCTTTTTGGCTTTGTGATGAACTAAATGAGTTGAACTTTGCTTGTTTTTGCAGGTGTTGGAGCTTCTTAGGCTAAGGAAAGAAACCAGGGTGCAGATGAAGGAATTTGCAATGAAGAAAACAAAATATACATGATTTTAGTACAATAAAGGCTAAATACTCTGTTTTTTCCTCAAAACAGAGTTTTGAGGAAAAACACATTTTCGAACACTTGTCGATGAAATTTATTGATGATGAAACCTCCTCATGGCCTGTTGGTAATTATTGGACATTTTGAAGCATTTATTGACGAAACCCTAATGGAACCCTGACCTAATTGACCATGAAACCCTAAAGACAACATTTTGCAAATTTTAATGAAAAGAAGACTTTATATGCCCTTTTAAATGAACAGACATGAACCAGCAGGTAAATGACATGAGGGACATGAGGAAAACCACTCTCGTCAGATGATCCATGTGCCTAATGGAATGCAGATGACTGGGCGGGACTCCTAATATGAAATGCAACAAGAGGATTGATCTCTGACGG
>APFE030536552.1:296753-331076 GCA_000404065.3 Pinus taeda
ATTGGAGGCCACATAAGGGTGCCTTGGAAGCTTCCAAATGACCTACACATGTCATGAAACTCAAGCCACATATATAGATACATGAAACCATGTTAATTTCCTAGTTTTTAATCATAAATTCACTTTAAACACATAAAATAAATAAATTTGGTAAATAAGGATCCTAACCCATATATTTATGAAAATGGTGGCTAATGAAAGGTTATATGGTTATGGAGTTGCGACATGTGAGTGAAATGGTGGTGATAAAGGTGAAAGTGGGTATTATTTTGAAGACATTTTGGAGGCCCAACAGCCTCTACGCACATAGCTGCAAAGCCTTTTTCCTACACTAAGACTCTTTGTTCTTAGCTCTCATAGACCCATTACATAAAACATAACAAGACTCAATTGAACTGAACTTAAAACTGCCTTAGACTCTTCTAAGACTTCCCTTTTTACACAATCCCATGGTCTGTGGACCATGGGTGGATCTCTTAAATCTGACACAAGTTACATAAACTAAGGGCGGAAACCCTTATTAACTCTTTACATCTTCGTGCTCTGCTGCCACAAAATGCGGAGACTTTACATTTCTTATACAAAAACATGGGCTTTCTGCCCCAAAACTTGGGATTTTAAACCCAAAATTTACCCTAGGGGACCCATTCCCAATAGGACCCCAACACAAATATGGTGACTCACCCTCGAGTCACTCTGTTGGTGCAGAGATCTTGTCATGAAGACCTCCCAACTCTACTTGTACCACTGCAACTTCGGCAGCACATTCCGTCGCCACCTACTTAACCTGTTCCACCAACTACTCCATTGTTGGTCCTACACTATCTGTCATGATTTTCTATTTTGTTGCATGCAGGTTCGCCGGCTTTCCTTCAATCGTGGTCGTAAGAACATAGGCTTCATTTAGCCAAGGCCCCAATCTGGCCTTCAGTATTGCCTCCCTGTGTTGTTCGGCGTCCACCTATTCCTTCAGTGCCTTTGCTTCCTACAACTTTTCCAACCCTTGTGTAATGGCGATGGTTTGCACTATCACTCTGACCTCGTCATAATTCTACTGCAATTCCCTCGCCTCGGTCTCTAATCTGTGCAACTTGGGATCTTCCTGCAGATTGGTAACTACTTCGAGCAACTGTTCAAAGAGCGCAGTGCAATCCTTCACTGCGACATCTATTGTTGCAACTATGTGCTTGACAGTGACCTTGCGTAGCTCTTTGACCTCTGGTGGAGTCAAAGTCTGGGCCCTTAATTCAAGCTCTGATCTTAAGGTTCAGCTCAAACTGAACCTTGGCCAGCTCTGTCCTAGCATCGCGCTACCTTTGCAGCGAGTTCCTCACAAACTGCAGAGAAGAACAAGACTAGAGTAATACCTTCCATTATGCATGGTTGTTGCTATCAATCGTACTGGTCACATGGGAATTACCGAAGGACAGTTAGTTTCCTTCGATCACATCAGATCTACCAGAAGCAGCGAAGTTCGCTTCGCTCTGGGCCACAAAGGACCCCGAAAGGGTCAAGGACAGTAAGATCTGCAAGGTATTGATGGAATCAAGCATCCATGCCACGATAAATGACAAGCCATGGTTATCACCACCTGTCTTTTAGAAGTTGGCAGAATATGTGGAGTTCAAGGCGGACTTCCATTGTGTTTCCATGTGGGCACAGAAGGACCCTGGGCAGAAATGGTATGATCTTCCATACCTGGTGACAAACAATGCAATCACAATGGTCCTCGATCATTGGCCATCAAAATGGCGCATGGCCTCAAATTTATCTGCAAGATCTAGCAAGTCCAAAGGAAAGTAGAAGAAGGAAGAGGCTTGATTGAAGATGCAACAATTGGCCGATAGGAGGAAAAAGGAGGCTGAGGAAAAGGAGAAAGAGGAGCACACTGCTAAGGAGTAGGCAGAAGAGAAGGAAGATGAGGACGAGATGGGCACTGACTCGAGTTTAGCGTTAATTAGCCAAGAAAATCGCTACACTATTGGCCCTTTAGGCATCAATCCTCAAAGTGCAGACTGAAGTCTCACTCGAAGCAGTATGGGGGGTGCAAGAACCAAGTTTCCGCACCCAAAGATGGTAGTGATGTCATTTTATACCCTAAAACTTCCTTCGCACAAGTCGATAAGCCCTTTAGGGCTTATCGATATACTTCTCTTATTCGTCCTTCAGACCTCTACGAAGGTCTACGATCATCCTTTGCATACCCTAGATAGGCGGATCAGGCACTTACGCACCTGAATAATTACTCTTTACTTCTGTTTTACCCAGATTAGCTTAAGTATTGAATAACTTCACATGTGTTAAGGTGACCTTCGTGTAAACAAATATTCTTACTTGCGTTCATATAACAAAGCAAAACATATGGATTCGCGCATCAATACAGCATTAAAACATAAACCCAGTATTCATCATAACATAATCATATTTAGAATTAAAACAGATCATACACAAATAATTCCAGAATAATTCTCTTTATTGATGTTTAGAGCCTCTTTACAGACTCCAACTACCCTACACACACAGCTGCAGGAGTCTGCGCACTCAGCTACGGACTTCTACCCTAGGCCTCTATACACACTGCTATAGAGCCTCTTTCCTACGCTAAGACTCTTTGCTCTTAGCTCTCATAGACCCGTTACATAAGACATAACAGGACTCAACTGAACTGAACTTAAAATTGCCTTCGAATCTTCTAAGACTTCCCCTTTTATACAATCCCATGGTCCAAGGACCATGGGTGGATCTCTTAATGCCGACACAAGTTACATAAACTAAGAGGGGAAACCCTTATTGACTCTTTACATCTTCGCACTCTGTGGCCACAAAATGCGGAGAATTTACATTTCTTATGCAAAAAATTGGGCTTTCTGCCCCAAAACTTGGGCTTTTAACCCCAAAATTGATCCTATGGGACCTGGTCCCAACACTAACCCTTTTTCTAGCTGCCTTAGAATGATTCTTGAAGACAATCTTGATATCATTATAGGGTAGTTGGTAGATGTCCCCTCCTGATAGTAGGTTTAGGGTTTCTAGGAGATCTTCCTTGATCCCCTTGAGAAGGACTAACTTAATACTCAGGATCAAGTGTGCACCTGGCCCTTTTATAGCTAAGCTGGAATCTTTCCTCATAATCCTCTAAGGACTCATCATGTCCCAAGGTCATTCTAAAAGTTTCCTCTTTGGTATCTTTGGACTGGCAGTAGTCCCTATACTTGTTGTTGAAAGCTTGTTGCATCTGAGCCCAAGTAGTGATACTATCCTCGGGTAAACCCATGAACCAGCACAGGGTTGCATCATTGAGATTGGATGGGAATAATTTCAACTTCTGATCATTAGAGGTGTAATCATAAGTTTTGCATATGACAACAAATTCGAACAAAAAAGTATCTGGATCTTCTGAGGTCAGGCCATGGAAAAGAGGAAGAGAATAGGAGCTTATGTTTTTCATCTTGGCATCCTCATTAGTTTCTCTGATGGGAAAAACACCCTCAATTATTTCCCTATCTCCCCTTTCATTTCTATTTTCATCCATTATGTCAGTTGGAAGGGTTTCTTCTTCCCCTATAGGCTCTTCAAAAAAATCTGGTTGTTCACCTAAGGGATCCTCTAATTCATAGCCACTGAAGAAGAGGGAAGGTTGGATGTTGGATGTGGTGGGGGTATTTGGTAGAAATTTTCCTAAGTTATCCCTATTCCTACGAGGCATGAAAGGAGTGTTTTTTTATTTTTGAGTTTTAAACTACTTGCAGAATTGAAAGAAAACAAAATTGAATTGCAGCTAATTACTAAATGGAACTAATTGCATAATGAAAGAGATAAAAAATGGAATAAAGAAAGAAAAAATCACATCTACTCAAACACCTCCCCGACAATGGTGCCAAAAAGTGATGAGCACAAGTGTTGTAGCAAGGATGCTGCAACTCCTGAGGCTACCAACTTTACTTCATCAACCCGAGGTTCGTACAAACTTGGAGGTGACAGTGTTGTATACACAAATAGATGTAATGGGTCCACTTTTTGTCACTACTAAGTTGGGGTGATAAACCTTTAGGGTTTCTCAAACCAAGATTCTCAAACCAGACTTCTATTGATTAGAAGAAGTCTGATTACCAATTTAGACAAGAGAATTTTACCCTAATTGAGAGAATTGAAATGCTACTTACTACAGTAATGAAAGACTGAAAGAAATGCCTACAAAACAACATAATTCATCTAGCTATTTGGTAACATACCTTTCTTCCAAAAGAACTCTAATTTAACACATGTGAGGTCTTAACTAGTCTAAGCATGAAGTCTAAACTAAACAAGCACTTAATTGTTGTGTGCATGAATAAATATAAAGACCTTTTTCTGTTTATCTTTTTGTTTGAAAAATGTAAATGCTAGTCCTTCTTGGTTGAATGGCAGGTGATATAGGTGTGGATGGAGATGAGTGCAATGGTTCAGATGGGTTGGAAGGCAAGCAGGGTCTACTCCTAACTTTAGTGATGGTTTTTTCACAATTTGGGCTCAAAACAGGCTACTACATTTTTTCCCACAGGATGTCCTAGTTCACCTATAGGATCCCCTATTTTCCTATAGGAACAGGCAAAAAGCATAGATAGTGGTTTAAAAGGTGGGATGGAGCTTCGAAAAGGTGATTAAAGGGGGAATAATTCAATGGAGTGGTAGGAACTTACTCATAACTCAAACCAAAGCTTTACGATGGTTGGATTTGCTCAATAAGCATGGCAAGTTTTCCTTGTAAAATGATAATTCGAATTGAGACCTCAGTGGCTTTTGGCGATCATGGGTGGATGTGGTTTGGATGAGGCTAATGATATGAGGTCTTCTTGCAATGTATAAACTCCTACAACATATACATCATTGTTGGCATTTATCCATAAATTCATCTCAAAACAACAAGGGTTTACTTAAATAGAAGAAATAGAATTTTCATCATTTATTTTCCAAGTTCATGCATGGGAATTCTTGAAACCATTATGAAAGAAACATGAAATCAATGCAAGACTTAAGATATGAGAAATGTCATTTGCAACCTATCTTCCAAAATTAAAAGATGATGACCTAATTCAAATAAAGCCCCTAAATTTCATAAGAAACCAGAATTTTGTCTTTTTTGCGCTGAATGGGAAATGTTACTCAAGCCATGATACCTAGAAGGGATAAATGAGGTAAGATCCACTTGTTTTCAGCCTTTTTTTTGAATATTTTCTTATCTCTATAATTTTATTGTTAGAACTATCCACAAACAGAATCAAATTAATAAAACATACCAGTACTTGTAAATTAACAACACATAAATCAGTGTAGCAACTAACTATGAGTACAAGCCTAAACATACATATACAACAAGAGGAACCTCTGAGTCAACTCAGTGCTAAATCAAGGGAATGCTGCTCATTTTCATTAAAGAAATCAAAAATACATAAGAGTGCTTGGTTACAATCCTTTAACTCGAAAATTGCTTAGCTATATTGAACAAAAAATATGAATCCTAATGAGGCTATAGGCCTGTTTATTTATACAACTGAAGTTGCTAAAAACTTCCTTAAATATAGGGAGGCTTGGCTCCCAATATTGAGATCAACTGGTTCTTAACTATCACTGGCTTAGTTGCCAATGATCCTCATGACTCGGCTTCTTGCAACTCTGAGCTAGTGTGATTTGATTGAGGGATCTTTGAGTGAGTGAGGAGTTAAGGAGGGAGATCCTATCTCCTATAATCTCTCCTTCTTGTCTCATTCAAGTTCCTGCACCCTAATTAGCCACAATTTTCTCCCAAAACCTACAATCAATGCACATTAGACCACTAGACATGACATCTTCCTTTTACTCATCCCAATAAGCAAAATATAATTAAAACATGTAAAGAATTATGACAAGAATTGATTTTAGTAAGATGGAGGTTCATTAAGGTCCATATATTTTACCCATTGATGAGCCTCATCACTCCCACCCAAATTTCTATATCACATAGTGTGGATGATTATTGATAAATCCAATCTCAGCATGCTCACATTATTGTTCTGGGGTGGTAGTCACAATAACGGTCTCAAAGGTGTTAGTTCCATAATGGAACCCAAGAGTGGGATAGAGCTAAATATCTATAGTTCAAACTTGAAAGGGGTGAGATTTTCTCTATGGAATTTGACTATTAGAGAGAGATGTTTTGTTAGGTAGAGTGATGTCTCTATTTCTTTGAGAGGGAAGGATCAGGTCCTCTTAACCTATTCTCCCCCATTTCTATTAGTTTCAAGTGAAACTCCAAGTCGATATTTAGTGTGGTTGTGTGTTGGAGACGAGTTGATGACCTTCTCAGGGCTTTCAATTTACCATCTTCAATTAGTGCCAGGTTTTAGGTATCATCAACATTTGATAGAAATAGTTGCATCTCCTTTAGAGGTCCTATTACTAACTATTAGTTCATAATTTTTGTGTTCATTTCAAGTTTTTTTCCCCCCATCTTCGTCTTTGTTTTGCATGTTCAATATCTATAGCTCAGATTTCTTTAACTATATTAAAGAGGTGTGTCCTTCTTTGGGCCTTTCTCTCCCCTCATAAATTAGTCTCTACACCACCTATTAGTTTATTCCCTCTTCCCCATAGGTATTATTTGTGCTCTCTCTCTTTTCTTGCTTTGATGCATGCCTCTTTTTCCCTTCCACAATGCCTAGATAGCAAGTTCAAAGCTGGAGAGCATCCGCGAGCAGGGTAGAGGGTAGCTCCATCTCACCTTTGTGATCATGTTGTTGCTCAAATTTTTCCCTTGCATACCCCCCGAAATTCTGGGAATAAATACAATAAGAAACAATTATATTCTTAGCTGCTAGAGACAAATTCATTAATGTTGAAGTTGTGGCTTTAGTGGATGATTGGGTGCAAAAGACTAGCCACAACAGAGGTCAACAAAATTAGTACTTATATAGTATCAAGCTATACTATCATATGAAATATACTATGGGTAAAACCCTCCTTGATAGGAATGAGGAAAAACAAGAGATACTCCTATAGCTATGTGATCTCCAAGTAGAACAGTGGGACATCACACTTCGTCTGGGTTGCATTGAGGCCATCATCGCTTGCGAGAAAGGCCCAACATCAACAGGAACCCTAGTAGATATGATTAAAGTGTCCACTTTTTCATAGCATGTTCCTTATCATTAACATCTCTTGGATACATGGCTATCTCACTCTTTATAGTGTGGCCAACACTTGAATTATGTTAGTGTTTTCTAATTTTATATGCAGCATTTTAGTTATTTTTGTAAATTGTCTTGTAAGATAGAAATGCTTAGTATTCAAATAAGTATGGAAAACTAGATACATAATTGTTTAAACTTCAACTCTTTTTTTATTAAAATCCTCAAATTTCATCGTCAGTCTGGTTTCCCCAGTGGTAAACCACGACATTAGAGGGAATGTGTTTCTTGTAATTTATTGTTTGTGCTTAATGAAGAATTGTTAATTTAATTTTAAAAAACAAAGGAGAGATCAAGGGTGATTGGAGTTTAATGATTATGGAAAAAAGTATCGACAGAGCCTTGGAGGATAAAATAAGAGTTACAAATGCCCAAATACACTTTCCACCAACACCAATAAATTCTCAGAAGCTTGTTATAAACTAGGGTTTTTATGGTATGCATATTTACATCATGAAATAACATCTAACAGCAAAGAAATAGCCTCTAAATGACAAAATAAACAAAGGAATTAAAGATATCAAAGAGGTAAGAAATGGATAAGGAGACTTTAAGTTTTCAATGGTTTTAAATGCATGAAATAACAATAAATTATCTAGAAAGTAATTATCAATAGACTCAAACCCCTTCTCACCACTCTGGTTTCTGTGGAGCAAATAAGTTATGTGGAGGGTAGACAAATTCTAAATAACATCCTCCAAGCACATGAGGTGGTGCATTATTTGTTAAGTAATAAGAATGTGGGAATGATTATGCAACTGGACCTAGCCAAGGCTTATGATAAGTTGAATTGGAACTACATCGGGAAGGTCCTTCTAGCCTTCGGATTTGACCACCACTGGGTCAGGTGGGTCATGGCCCTGGTGACTTCTTCTAGTTTTTCAATTCTAGTTCTCCATCTAAAACTTTTAAACCTTCAAGAGGCCTCAGATAGGGAGATCCTCTCTCCCCCTTTCTATTTATCCTCATGATGGAAGGACTTGGTCGATCAATCAAGCATGCTAAAGAAGTGGGTACTATCCAGGGTCTCAGACTTTCTAAAACTGGACAGGCTTTGACCCATCAGCAATTTGTAGATGATGCTATGATTCAAGGCATCCCCACAGTCAAAGAGGTACTAGCATATAAACAAATCCTAAGTGAGTTTTCCATGGCAGCTGGTACAGAAGTAATCCTCTCCAAATCTAAGATTTTCTTCTTTAATACTAATATTTCTATTCAGTGGAATATCTCCATAATTTTAGGCTTTCAAAGAGATGTGCTACCTTCCAAATACTTGGGAGTTCCACTAACTGACAAACCTCTGCACAAGAGTATCTGGGAGCCAGTGATTAACAAGATGTAGGAAAAGACCAAGAAATGGACCATTAGATCTTTGAACCTGGCAAGCTAACTGGTGCTTACAAAAGTTATCCTTCAATCAATCCCCACCTTCATTCTTTCAGCCCTTCCAGCTCCAAAAGGAGTCTTGCATCAATTTAGAATCATTCAAAGAGACTTTCTTTGGGGTAAGGGGGAGGAGAAAAAGAAATGGGCCTTGGTAGCTTGGGATACTATTTGCAAACCTAAAAACCACAGAGGTCTTGGTTTGGATGACCCAGAAGTGCTAAACAAAGTTTTAGGAGATAAACTATGGTGGAGATGGGTCAAAGATCCAGAGGCACAGTGGGCTCGTATTTGGAAGGAGAAATATGCTAGTAATTGGAAAAACAGTGACCTTATAAGGATGTCTGGCATCATAAAAGGCTCCTACATCTGTAATAAAACGTGGGAAAATAGAAGCATAGTTCAAAAAAACAGTTTTTGGGAAATCAAAGCGGGAGATCTAGCTTTGTTTTGGGAGGATAAATGGCAACAAGAACCTATACTACTGAGACAGGACTTTGTGGAGCTCAAGAATGATACTGACACCAAAGGACTACTTAGGGTAAAATATTTTTTGGATCAGACTAACATTGAAGGAAAATGGCGTACCTGGAAGAATATGGAGTACAGGGATGACTGCCCCTTGAAAGTAAAGCCGATGCATTTCTAACAATGTTGGACCAAAGGAAAATATTGGTATCAAAGGATCATGACCAACTTAGATGGGGCAATAATAATGAAGGCACCTTTAATCTTAAGGAGGAAAAGTGCTTAGTCCTAGAGCTTGATTCTAATGAATCGGATAGGGTTTGGAAGAACCTATGGAGACATCAAGGATGGATGAAAACCAAAATTTTCATGTGGCTAGTACATCATAAGAAAATTCTTACTTAGGAGAACATTAGGAAGAGGGGTGTTCTAGGGCCTTCTAGATGCCAGCTTTGTGAGTCTCAAGAGGAAACGATGGAGCATCTACTTAGCACCTGCATATTCACCTCCAACTTGTGGGATGCTTTTGCCTTCATTTTCAAAATGACAGACAGGGATAGAGGGAGCATCACCAATACCCTTAATAACTGGAGAGGAAACTTTTTTGATTATGAAATAATCAGCAAAGCTTGGGCTTTAACTCCAAGCTTCATAATATGGAATGTATGGAAAGAAATGAAAAATAGAATCTTCAAACATAAAAAAAAAAGTTCCTACCAGAGCATCATGACTCAGATGTTAAGTCAGATCAAGGAGACGGTGAGAACTTTATTGCAGACTCACTGAAAAAATCCCCCTTCAGATGCTGATATGCAGATACTTCTTCAGTTGGGTATGCAGGGGCTTATTCCTTATGGCATGGACATGAAGGTCAAGAAACTGGTCACTTAAAAAGACTTTTGGCATCCTCCCCCTTAGGCTTTTATGAAATTCAACATAGATGGAGCCTCAAAAGGCAATCTGGGTACTACTGGTTATGATGGGGTGTTAAGGGATGAAAACGGATGCATCCATTTTATTTTTCACTACCATTTGGGAAGAGCCACAAATAATATGGCAGAGCTAATAGCACTAGAACAAAGTCTAAATATCCTTAAGCATGACAATCTTCAGAACATCATCATTGAAGAGACTCTGAGCTAATCATCAATTCGATCAAGAGAATCTATTGTGGTTCGGCGCTGGAAAAGGTCTCAAGACACCGGAGGCTACTTCAGGTCTTTCAAAGGATACAGTTCCACCTTCTTCACTTGAGAACCGTAAGCTTTGCTCATGTGCAAAGGACGGCCAATAAACTGATGGACATTCTGGCTAATAAAGGGGTTCTCTGAACCAAAAGCAATGTCAAGTTCAGATGGCAAGAGATGCCATAGGGAAGTTTGAGGGAGAATTGTCTCATTCAGGCGAATTAGGACCGTTCGCTCTATCGAAATAGAGTAGGTCATCAACTGTAGAGACTAGGTCTAGCTGATATGGATCCAATATGAAGTGGTGTTTCAGAGGGTTTTTTGCAATAGGGATGCAGGTCTTTGCCAGCTTTCTCAGCCTAGTAAAGTGTGATCACAGGGGTCTTAGGTGGAAGTTGTTTGGCAGCGAGCGATTCTCGGAGGCTCGGACGGCAAATATCAAGGGTGGTAAGACGAGTTCCTTCTTCCTAGGGAGCAAGAAAATGAGGAGCAGAGGTGTTGTGAAGGACCACAGTCTCGGCTTTCTCAGCCAACATGAAACCCTTTGAATTACTACCTGTGGTATCAATACCATCCGTGGGGTGGTTTGTGGTATAGCGCACACCCCTAAAGCTAAGAGAAGTTTTTCTAAGTTGAGAGTGATTCCACTCACCACTCTACATGTGGCCAAGGTAGGAGAGAGAATACCGCCCTCATCGGGCGGTAATTCTCTAAGCTTTTTTATCATGCGATATGATTCTCCACTGTTGGATCAAGCAAGGATAATCGACGGCTATGATACAGCATGCTTGTTGGTGGGTTCGGGTGAGGCATTACTACCCGTGGTGTCAATACTGGTTGTGGGGTGGTTTACGGTATATCGCGCACCCATAAAGCCGGGAGTGGTTTTTTTGAGTTAAGAGCGATTCGACTCAGCACTCTACATGTGGCCAAGGTTGGAGAGAGAATACCGCCCTCATCAGACGGTAATTCTCTAAGCTTTTTGTCCATGCAATATGATCCTCCACTATTGGATCGAGCGAGGGTAATCAATGGCTATGATACAACGTGCATGTTGGTGGGTCCGAGCAGGCTAATCATCTTTTTCTTTTATTCTCTCTGTTGTATGTGTCTCTGATTACTTCAACCTTTCGGTTAGGGAGTAGAACCTTAGGCTAAATTGTTCAGCCTTTGGTTGTTTGTATTATATGTAATTTCCTCCTTTTGGTTATTTGAAATAGAAGGCACGACTCTTGCATTAGCAAAAAAAAAAAAACAAACAAACAAACAAAACAGAAACAAAAACAAAACAAAACAAAAAAACAAACAAGCAAAAAAACAAAAAACAAAACAAAACAAAAAACAAAACAAAAACAAAAACAAAAAAACAAAAACAAAAACAAAAACAAACAAACAAAACAAACAAAACAAAACAAAACGAAACAAAAAAACAAAACAAAAAACAAAAAAAACAAAACAAAAAACAAAACAAAAAAACAAAACAAAAAACAAAAACCAAAAAACAAAAACAAAAACAAAAACAAAAACAAAAAACAAAAAACAAAAAAACAAAAAACAAAAAACAAAAACAAAAAACAAAAAACAAAAAACAAAAAACAAAAAACAAAAAACCAAAAAACCAAAAAAACAAAAAACCAAAAAACAAAACAAAAAAAACAATAAATTATCTAGACATTATCCCTAGTTGAGGTGAAAAATCAAATTAATGCTAGACTTTGACTTTTTAAATTTATTAAACGCAGTTCCAACAAACACAACAATAACATATATACGTAAAATTGATATAAAATGAAAATTTACACCAAAGCCTAACCCTAGTTTCCAAAAAAAAAGGAAAATAGGTAAATTTACAAAGTGATCCCACAACTAGACAAGTGTCTCTATTCAATTGGGCTATGGTGTCAAAGAAGGTAAGGTCAAAGATCGAAGGGCTTCAATTAAGAGGGTGGAAGATTAAGTATATTCTCTTAAAAACCCTAACGACTTCTTGTAATAATATATTTAAGGTCAAATGATACATGCAACAAGTTTCTTTGATGGATTCTTGAATGAGAAAGTTTGCACTAGATATCAAAAAAAGATTTTATGAAAGAATTTTCACTTTTTAATATGGAATATTGGAAACCCTAATTTCATAAAATTGTGTGCAAAATGGAAGAAAATGGCAATAAACTTACACCATTCAATCAAGAATCACTTCATCAATCCAAAGTTAGTCTCTCCATGCAAAAATATTTCTCCCAAGACAATTTTTTGCATCATTTATCCATAGCAACCAAGAGAAGGGGAGAGACTAGTGTGTACACTGCTCAAGAAAGAAGAGAGGAGTGTGTGTGATGATAAACAAGTGAAAGTGACTTGCCTCTATTTATATGAAGAAAACCAAGATACTTATCACAAATTTACAACAAAACCCCTAAAAATTCACTTGGAGCTTTCAATTAGGCCTAAAGGTTACAAGTCAACCTTAAGATAGCTTTACAAAATGATAAAACATAATAAATACATCATAGTTCCTTCATATGTGTGGGAGGAAAGGCTCTTCAACATGAAAACATCCTCTAAGTATGGAAATATCCATAAAACATCGACAAAGTGGGTCTAAGGGAACTCCTCACTAAAGGAACATCATCAAAGTGCATGGGTACAACTCCAAATAACATCTCCTCCACCATGACATCATCATCAAGTAGGCTTGTGTCACCTTCCTAGAGAATGTGTGGGTGACATGGAATCCTTAGGATCACACATTGGTGTTGAAACATAGTGTGTTATCCCTCCCAAACCATATGAAGTGGCCTACATCATCATTTGGGCTATGGAACGGGACAACAACCATCAAACAAGTACAAGGCTGACCTAGGCTTATCCTAGGTCCATATTGGCACATAATCAATCAAGTCAATTCCCTAGCTTCTTGGCTCGGTATTTCAGCATCTAGAGGTGTAGCAAGAGGAATATAACCATGTGGAGGCTCCTCAAAGCACAATGAAGGCACCTTTAATCTTAAGGAGGAAAAGCGCTTAGTCCTGGAGCTTGATTCTAATGAATGGAATAGGGTTTGGCAAAACCTATGGAGACATCAAGGATGGATGAAAACCAAACTTTTCATGTGACGAGTACATCATAAGGAAATTCTTACTTAGGAGAACATTAGGAAGAGGGGTGTTTTAGGGCCTTCTAGATGCCAGCTCTGTGAGTCTCAAGAGGAAATGATGGAGCATCTACTCAATGCCTGCATATTCACCTCAAACTTGTGGGATGCTTTTGCCTTCATTTTCAGAACGACAGGCAGGGATAGAGGGAGCATCACCAATACCCTTAATAACTGGAGAGGAAACTTTTTTGATTATGAAATAATTAGCAAAGCTTGGGCTTTAAATCCAAGCTTCATAATATGGAATGTATGGAAAGAAAGGAACAACAGAATCTTCAAACATAAAAAAAGTTCCTACTAGAGCATCATGACTCAGATCTTAAGTCATATGAAGGAGACGGTGGGAACTTTATTGCAAACTCATTGAAAAAATCCCACTTCAAATGCTGATATGCAGATACTTCTTCAGTTGGGTATGCAGGGGCTTATTCCTTAGGGCATGGACATGAAGGTCAAGAAACTGGTCACTGAAAAAGACTTCTGGCATCCTCCCCCTCAGGGTTTTATGAAATTCAACATAGATGGAGCCTCAAAAGGCAATCTGAGTACTGTTGGTTATGATGGGGTGTTAAAGGATGAAAATGGATGCATCCTTTTATTTTTCACTACCATCTAGGAAGAGCCACAAATACTATAGTGGAGCTAATAGCACTAGAGCAAAGTCTAAATATCCTTAAGCAGGACAATCTTCAGAACATCATCATTGAAGCTGACTCTGAGCTAATCATCAATTCGGTCAAGAGAATCTGTTGTGGTTTGGCGCCAGAAAAGGTCTCAAGACACTGGAGGTTGCTTCAGGTCTTTCAAAGGATACAGTTCCACCTTCTGCACTTGAGAACCATAAGCTTTGCTCATGTGCGAAGGACAGCCAATAAATTGGTGGACATTCTAGCTAATAAAGGGGCTTTCTGAACCAAAAGCAGTGTCAAGTTCAGATGGAAAGAGATTCCACAGGGCAGTTTGAGGGAGAATTGTCTCATTCAGGTGGATGAGGACCATTTTCTCTATTGAAATAGAGTATGTCATCAACTGTAGAGACTAGGTCTAGCTAATATGGATCCAATATGAAGTGGTGTTTCAGAGGGATTTTTGCGATAGGGATGCAGGTCTCTGCCAGCTTTTTCATCCCAAGAAAGTATTATTACAGGGGTCTTAGGTGGAAGTTGCTCTACATCCAGCGATTCTCGAAGGCTCAGATAGTGAATATCAAGGGTGGTAAGACGAGTTCCTTCTTCCTAGGGATCAAGCAAATGAGGAGCAGAGGTGTTGTGAAGGACCACAGTCTTGGCTTTCTCAGCCAACGTGAAACCCTTCGAATTACTACATGTGGTATCAATACCAGCCACGGGGTGGTTTATGGTATATCGCGCACCCTTAAAGCTAGGAGCATTTTTTCTGAGTTGAGAGTGATTCCACTAACCACTCTACACGTGGCCAAGGAAGGAGAGAGAATACCGCCCGATGATTCTTTGAGCTTTTTTTATCATGCGATATGATTCTCCATTGTTGGATCGGGCAAGGATAATCGACGACTATGATACGGCGTGCTTGTTGGTGGGTTCGGGCGAGGCATTACTACCCGTGGTGGGGTGGTTTACGGTATATCGCATGCCCATAAAATCAAGAGCAGTTTTTTTGAGTTAAAAGCGATTCCACTCAACACTCTACATGTAGACAAGTTTGGAGAGAGAATACTGCCCTCATCGGACGGTAATTCTCTGAGATTTTTGTCCATGCGATATGATCCTACACCATTGGATCGAGCGAGGGTAATCAACGGCTATGATATGGCGTGCATGTTGGTGGGTCCAAGTGGGCTACTCATCTTTTGCTTTTATTCTCTCTGTTGTATGGGTCTCTGATTACTTCAACCTTTGGGTTAGGGAGTAAAACCTTAGGCTAAATGGTTCAGCCTCTGGTTGTTTGTATTATATGTAATTTCCTCCTTTTGGTTATTTGAAATAGAAGGCACGACTCTTGCATTAGAAAAAATAAATAAATAAATAAATAAATTATCTAGACATTATCCCTATTTGAGGTGAAAAATCAAATTAATGCTAGACTTTGACATTTTAAATTTATTAAATGCAGTTCCAACAAACACAACAATAACATATACATGTAAAATTGATATAAAATGAAAATTTAGACCAAAGCCTAACCCTAGTTTCCAAAAAATAAGGAAAATAGGTAAATTTACAAAGTGATCCCACAACTAGACAAGTGTCTCTATTCAATTGGGCTATGGTGTCAAAGAAGGTAAGGTCAATGATCGAAGGGCTTCAATTAAGAGGGTGGACGACTAAATATATTCTCTTAAAAACCCTAACGACTTCTTGTAATAATGTATTTAAGGTCAAATAATACATGCAACAAGTTTCTTTGATGGATTCTTGAATGAGAAAGTTTGCATTAGATATCAAAACAAGATTTCATGAAAGAATTTTCACTTTTTAATATGGAATAATGGAAACCCTAATTTCATAAAATTCCATGCAGAATGGAAGAAAATGGCAATAAACTTACACCATTCAATCAATAATCACTTCATCAATCCAAAGTTAGTCTCTCCATGCAAAAATATTTCTCCCAAGACAATTTTCTCCATCATTTATTCATAGCAACCAAAAGAATGGGAGAGACTAGTGTGCACACTGCTCAAGAAAGAAGAGAGGAGTGTGTGTGATGATAAACAAGTGAAAGTGACTTGCCTCTATTTATATGAAGAAAACCAAGATACTTATCACAAATTTACAACAAAAACCCTAAAACTTCACTTGGGGCTTTCAATTAGGCCTAAATGTTACAAGTCAACCTTAAGATAGCTTTACAAAATGATAAACATAATAAATACATCATATTTCCTCCATACGTGTGGGAGGAAAGGCTCTTCAACATGAAAACATCCTCTAAGTATGGAAATATCCATAAAACATTGACAAAGTTGGTCTAAGGGCACTCCTCACTAAAGGAACATCATCAAAGTGCATGGGTACAACTCCAAGTAACATCTCCTCCAGCATGACATCATCATCAAGTAGGCTTGTGTCACCTTCCTAGAGAATGTGTGGGTGACATGGAATCCTTAGGATCACACATTGGCGTCGAAACATAGTGTGTTATCCCTCCCAAACCATATGAAGTTTCCTACATCATCATTTGGGCTATGGAATGGGACAACAACCATCAAACAAGTACAAGGCCGACCTAGGGGCATCCTAGGTCCATATTGGCACATAATCAATCAATTCAATTCCCTAGCTTCTTGGCTTGGGATTTCAGCATCTAGAGGTGTAGCAAGAGGAATATAACCATGTGGAGGCTCCTCAAAGCACAATGATCATCTCAAAAGGGAAATATTAGGGGTACAAGCTTATTTGAGCTCTCAAAACTAGGTTATACATCCTTTGGGTGGTGCTAGAGAGGTGTCAATCCATCCCTCAAGGGATATTTGTTGCATGTGTAAGGAAACACCGAAAACACACCCTCGATATCAAGTGGGATCAAACTCAACAGGGATAGTATCATGGTGGACCATATTTTCGATGTTAGGGGCACAAAAATAGTTCACACAAACCTTGCATTCTATTGTCTTTCTATCTCTAGATTTTTAAGCAAGCTACTACACTTATGTTATGGATGATTATTCAGTTAATCCTACTAAGTGATTCTATACCCCAAGGGGAAGTACATTTCAAAGGTAGACCCATCAATCCATAGATTCATGTGATTTAAGTGGTAATGAAATGGGAAAGACTTCAAGGAATATGGGCATAGCCATGGTACTAGCTGAAGCAAGTCCAACATATCTAAGTGAGAAAAGGGAGAAATCATGGAGCCATGATTTACCCCTTTATTCAACCAGATTTTTCCACCCCTCTAGTGCACCTTTTACTTTATTTATTTGTATTTTTTTTATGTGTAAATTTGGTGACCCAACTTGCTTTATGGTTTTCCAATACTCCTTAAGGATGTAGCAGTTCATCACTCATTTGGGTTGGGACATTCATAAGTTCCTTTATGAAAAAAGAGAATGAAATTCTTAGGAATTGTGTGATCACAAGTGAGAGGGGTAGAGCTCATTCTAGGATTTTTCCCATGTGCTTATATATGTCCTAGCTATATTTTGAATTTTGAATTTTCTTTCATTTGTGAATCCATATGATTTTATCTTTCTTTCAGCTACATCAACCTCTTAGGGAAAATCTTCAGGCCCTAGATCATAAATGAGGATATAGGGTTTTAGTCCCAATGGTCAATGACAATAAACCCATAGAATGGAAGTGGATATAAGGGACACATGGAAGGTGTCAAGTATGTATTACCTTGGGCACAATATATCAATCAGGGCCTCCTATTAGTGCTCCTACTAATAATGGAAGAAAATGCCTTAGGGGAGGTCACAATAGACTAGGGAAAAAGGATGATCTCACAGGTGAAGCATATGAACAATGGTGCAATCAAGAGTGTCTAATCATCCAACATGGATTATGATCCATTTTAATATGCCCTAAAACATTAAATAAAATCACATGATTACATAAATCATTAGAGTACCTTCCAGTAGATGACCCACCTTCCTTCAAGAAGAATGCCAGTTGGGAGAGAGCACTAACTAGCAAATAGGTGGAGATATCTGAAGTAAAATTATTTGTGGATCATCATAGGGCTATTTTCCAGTTGGTTGACCAATGGGGATAAAAAATTTCTCTTTTAGGTTACCCATTTTTCGTGGGTAAAATCTAGCTCCAACTCAAGGATATGTTCTCACCATAGAGTGTGTGATCCATGTGCTCAAACGAGGAGTGCATGAGAATCCCATCATTGTCTAGTGCTCTTAGACCTATTACTTATACTGTGACAACAACTTCTTGATAGAAATTGATAAGGATGTTAATCATCACCCTTATGCATAGGAGAATAATAATAATAAAATATTAGCTAAAAAAAAGTATCAAATCCATCTCGTACACAAGTAAATTTAGCATGCAGACAATCAAGGAAAGGATGTAAAAACAAGAATGCAAGGAACATAATCCTACTCTAACATACTCTAAGTAAGAAAAAGATAATTATAGTTATATAACCAATTAAGGAAACATATTATCATATAAAAATAAAACACCATACCCATATGCTTAATCATGAAACAAAAAATAAGAAAATGTCATAATCAATAATCATCAATGTTGATATCATCGCTAATTTTTCGACGTCGTGCTGAAAATTGTGTTTTTTTGCCAGTCAATTTTTCAGCTTGAAAAAAATCATGATTTTTTCCTTAAAGTAGAGATCATGTGATTTACTAATAAGTAAATATTTTTCCCAATTTTTCACACGGTTTACTAAAAATCACAGCCTTGAGTCATAATGCCTTTTTTCCTATCATTTCACTCAACAAGTTGGAGTTGTAAGGGAATTTGGAGCATAGTTGAGGGTTATTGTGTAACGTTAGAAGGGATTCCAAGTGTTGGGAAAGTTTATTTTTCCAAGCCCTACTAATCTTATGTAAATAATGGTAATGTTAAATTCTCATTTTCATAATTTTACTTAAATTTCTAATAATACCATTAATTTTTCCAGTATTTTTCCAGAGAAAGTAGAATTTTAAATCCCACACAAATTCAGTAGACTTAAATTGTGACATTTCCATTTGATTCTATCATGTATGACAGAATGGAAATAGCATTTAATCAAGAGCACCAAGGCCTGTATATACTTCAATGTTGGTGGCAATGATTATTGAACTTGATAAACGCCATTTTGTCACATTCAACCAAACAACCTTGAACTCGGATCAATCATCATCCATTCACAGCTTGCAATCATCCCGTACAAATACAAAAACATCCCCTTTCCAGAAATTCCAAGCATTTTTCATTATATTGGCTGAAGAACCTAATTTAGGTCCTCATCACACTTTCCTAGTTCAGAGAGTGCACTGACACAGGTTGCATCAAAGGTAAAAGTGTTGTTCAACATAGGTTGCTTTCACTACAAGTGTGATGACCCTTGAAATGAAGAAAAAAACAAATATAATTTTGAAGCTTCCACTTCTATAGGCTTCTATCGTAGAAGTTTCCATTCTCTGTTAAAGATGTCCTCGAATTCCTACAAATGAGGTCTTATCACTTATCCCATGGAACTTATCCCCTTCTAAAGTGGATCTTACCATAATTTAATGGATCTACAACCTCCCCATTCCTCCTATAAATGCATTACTTTCTATTGGGACTGGTTTGGCTTTTGGAGACTCTTATTTATGCCCTCATGTTTCCCATTTGTGTCTAGATGTCCATAATCCGTCCATGTATTTGAGGAATGATTGAAGGCTTGATTTTTTGGTAAAGGAAGGACAATATATTTGGGAGAGATCTACAAGGTCAAGGTATTCAATGGTTGTAATCTTCTCCTACTTTTAATAATACAAAAATGTCTTGTTTTCGTATACATTATGTCGCATTTATGCATATGTATAACAATGACTCCTTGGCTTATTGTTTATATATATTTGTATATGTTATTTGTATGTTTTGGTTCTCTTGCTTGTTTTAGATGTTTTGCAGGTTCCACTTATAGAATTTGGAGTTGGAGCTAAAGCTTGCAAGTGGGGAGGAGAAGAGAATTTATATTGGTTTCCAAGTAATTATTTCTTACATATTTCAAAATTATCTAAGGAAAGCAAAGCAATTTTATCTTGGTTGTTTATAAATCATGTTGCTAGGTCTATGGAGATTTCTTTTGTCCTTAGAAGGAATTTATCCATAAAACAACTTGGCGACTCCACTAGGGAATGGTATGTTCTTTAGTGGTTTCCTTTGTCTAGTCTTTTAGGACCCCTAAAAACGACTCTTTTTGACTTGTTTAGAAAGTTATTGGACCTAGGAAAGCATAATTTCAAGCTTGGTTAGGGTTAGTTTTGTGTGTTATAATAAAATTTGGACCAACACACTTTTTGTTCTAAGACAAAGTGACCCAATGCACTTGTCTCTCTCTATAAGTGAGAGATGAATCACACTGGTTGCTATATATTGCTTGTGATGACCCTTGTATGTGCAAAAAAATTCCATTTCCTTTCCTTGCCTTGAATTATGTTTTGCTTGCAGTGTTTTCTTGAGTCTCTGGTCTATGCAAGGTCTCTGTAAAGCCAATAGCTTGTTTGGAATTGAGTTTGATTTCCTTTTGATAAGAGTTTGCTTCAATTTTTATTATCCTTGTATATTAGGGTTTAAAATCATTTATCTTGGTTATTGATTTGTTAAAATACTTTCATGTTATAATTTTGATCTGTGTGAATGTTTTTTACTCAATAATATAGTAATTTTTCATTTTTTATTGCATTGAAAATTGAAAAATAAAACGAAAAATTCATTACTTCATGCATTATGGATTTGAATCTTTGCATTGTGATAAGCCTCATCATTGGGTAATTATATGGACCTTAATTCACCTCCTAGCTTAGTCAAACCAACTTTTCTCATAACTTATTACATGCTTTTTATTATATTTTGTTTATGAGGTGAGTTAGAGTTGGATATTATGCTTGGATATTATGCTTTGTGGGACAAGGGAGAAGGATTATAGTAGGTGAATCCTCCTAATTTACTACCCCTCCATTCGAATATTCCTCCATCAACTCAGAGTGAAAACAGCCAAATCATGAGGACTAGAAGGCAGTCGAGCAAGTGAGAGAAAAAGCACCATTTTATCTCGAGTTTTGGAGCCGAGCCTCCCTAATTTGAAGGAAGTCATTAGGGACTTCAGATGTATAAGTAGAGAGGCCTAGGACCTCAGTAGGATTCGGATTTTTTATTGTGAAACTCTACTCTATTTTCAAGCTGCAAAACTTGTGATAGTTCCTTTGATGTAATTTGTTGTTTTGGTAATAAGAATGAGTTTTGTTTTGAGCCAGCACTGAGTTAACTCAAAGGACTGAAGCTCTTGGGTTAGGAACCAACCCTAGAAGCCAAGGCTCCTCTTGATTGTACATGTATGTTTAGTGTAGATTCATAGCTTAATTGTTAATTTGCTTATTAGATGCATTTCCATTACAAGTAGTGTAGATTAGATTGGTTGTGTGATAGTTTGCTTCCATTTGTGCCTTATTTCAAGTAGAAAGTTAGGAAGGAGAAAAAGTATCACCACAAGGTTGTTAGTAGGTGTATCAACCTCATTTCCTCCCTCTGGGACCATGACTTGAGGAAGGGACCCTTAAGCAACCCCAGAAACACATCTTTCTAGTTCTTTTATGAGCTTTGGAGTTTGTTGTCTTTAATTTAGTATTTGGTTAATGTTGCAAGGTAGATTTCATAGTCATCTTTTCCATCCCCACTTCTGCAGTAGATCTCACTCATGCTTTCGTTCCCTTTAGCAACTTTCTTCATGCATAGTATAGGTAGTTGATTCATTAGTTCTGCTTTTCTAGTTTATGAAAATGTATCGTTGCATAGTTTTTTTGGAAGACACACATGTTTTATGCAAAGAAGGTGCTTCAGGAGGATACTAAGACTTCAAAGCCAGAAGCCACCTTCCACTACATCCACCTTATCCATTTTGGATATTGACTCCTAAGTGGTCATAGACCCTCTAACACTCCATTCCACCCATAACACACATTTCCTAAGCCTCCCATCACTTCCAACACCTCAAATTTAGCTCTCGGTTGTATCGTGTAGGTTTCCTGTAATTCCTACAGGATCATCCTATAGGTTTCAAGTACATCCTGTAGGTTTTCCTGAAACAATCTGTTTTGAGGCCAAATTGATGGAAAACCTCTAGGAAGCCACAAAAAGCCTCCTAGGGACCCTCCCCACCATCCAACCACTTCATAAACCTTCTAGCCATCCTCAAACACCCTTAATCCCACCTGTCACATCCACAAGAACAATTAGTTTGCACACTTGATTTTGCATAAAAAGACCAAAAAAGTGAAAACATATTTAGTTTAGTTTCTTTACTTACACATTAGTATTGTTTGATGCTTCTTACTTCTGCAACTTAGATAGTAGCATTTTTTTATGTTGATTTAGAATTTCTTCTTAGCATAGCTTCTTCAATGGTTAATTAGGGTATGGTGTGGTTTAGAATTACATGTTGACCTTCTCCATTACTGCAATAGAGTAACTCTCTTATAATAGATTTCCCTTTCTTCCATCAAAGAATCAAGCTTCTTCTGACTCCATAGAAGTCTAGATTAGAACGAAAATGGTCTCTCACCAACTGAACAGTGACAACAGGCAGGACCATCACTTTTACTTGTGCATGCAGCACTGTCACCTCCAAGTTTGTATGAACCCCAGGTTGATAAGTAAATTTGGTAGCCTAGGAGTTGCAGCATCCTCGCTGCAATACTAGCGCTCATCAATTTTTGGCGCCGTTGTCGAGGAGGTATCTGAGTAGAATGTGATTACTGCTTTCTTTTATTCTATTTCTTGTCTTCAATATTATGCCATTACTTTATTTATGCAAAAGTAATCTAGTTGTTTTCTTTCATTTTGCATTGTCTGCATTTCTTTCCATTCTACAAGTAAGATTTCAATTCAGCAAGTAGCTTTTCCATTCTGTTAGTAACTTTCATTTAATCAGTAATTTCAATTCTACAAGTACTTTCCAAGTTAAAAAATAAAAATAAAATAAAATAAAATAAATAAATAAAGAATAGGGACATCTTAGGGAAATTTTTTCCAAATACCACCACTACATCCAACAGCCAACCTTCTCTCTTCTTTGATGGCTGTGAATTGGAGGAACCCTTAGGTGAGCAACCTGACATATTTGAAGAACCTACAGGGAAAGAAGAAGAAGAAGAACCCATTCCTATTGAACCAATGGCTGAAAACCAAAATGACAGAGGGAATAGAGAGAGAGTTGAGGGTGCCTTCCCCATCAAGGAAACCAATGGGGAAACTAAGATGAAATATAAGCCCTTCTGCCCTACCTCATTTCCATGACCTGACACAGAGGACACCAACACTTTCCTGTTTGAATTTGATGTTATATACCAAACCTATGACTATACAGATGATGAGCAAAAGTTAAAACTATTTCCATCTACCCTCAAGGATGCAGCATTGTGTTGGTTCATGGGTTTACCTGGAGATAGCATCACAACTTGGGCTCAGATGCAGCATGCCTTTAACAACAATATCGGGACTATTTTTAGTCAAAAGATAATAAAGAAGAAATTTTCAGGATTACCATAGGCAATGATGAATCCTTAGAGGATTACAAAGAAAGATTCCAGCTTAGTTACAAAAGGGTCAGGTGCACACTTGACCCTGAGTCACTAAAGTTGGTCCTGCTTAGGGGAGTAAGAGAAGATCTTCTGGATACCTTACATTTGTTAGTAGGAGGAGATATCTACCAATTACCTTATGAGGATATCAAGATTGTCTTTATAAACCATTCTAGGGCAGCGAGGAAAAAGGGTAGGGGTAGTCAACCTATGGCCAATACATCTTCTAACTCATCCATCAAGGGTGAAATTGGAAACACGCTGGAAGATTTCAAAAGCGATATGTTGCAAACCCTTGCCTTGCAAATGGACACCATGAACATTAAGAAGAAGCAAAGAGAACCTTGGCCATTTTTTGTCCTAGATGCACCAAGAGGCATCCTAGGAATGAATGTCCATTGAACTCTATTGAAATTTGCTCGGTTTGTGAAGAAAACCACTCCACAGACAACTACCCTTCTTTACCTGGACTCAAAGTTGTATATCAAGGAGCTAAAGGGGTCACTGACCAGCTTTGCTACATTAACCAAAGGAGACCTCATGGGCCTAGACCATACTAGCAAGGCATGCAAGGGTCATCCCATGCATATTACAACCCTAACCAAACCACAACCATACCTTATTGGGGGGGGCATGCTCATCCTTCCTAGTCTACACCCCCTCCTTGGTCCTATGCATCTCAGTATCACTCCTAGGCAGCCAACCAATCATTTCAACCTTATGCTCCACCACAACCTTAGTGGAATACACCACTCTAGGGGTGGAGGCCCCAATACAACAATGCTCCAGCTTTATTGCCTCCACCACCTACCCAACCACAGCTCCTACACTCTGCTCCACCCAAGCAACCCCAAATGCCTACCTAGCCAAATTTGAACCCAAACAACAAGCAGGCTCAACAAGTATATAGTGGAGAGACATCATATCCAGCTTATGTTGTGGAAATCCAGGAGATTAACCTGAGATCTGGGAGAGTTCTCCTAGATAACCAACCTCCACCTCCACCTAAGGAGGTTGAGGAAGAAAGATAGGAAAGCAACCTTCAAGTATATCCACCCTTTCCTAAGAGATTAGCCCAACCACTCTAGCCTACCCCAGAAGAGACTGAACTTTTCGGAGAATTGAAAAATCTATGTGTAAATATCCCACTTCTCCAGGCAATAAAAGATGTTCCCATTTACAATAAGTTGATTAAGGAGAAGTGCTTCAAGCATCTAGGGAGGTGAAAAAGGGATGCCCCTACCATTAATGTCATTGGGCAGCTGTCTGACTTAATGCTGGGGGAGGTAATTTGTCCAAAATATTTGGACCCTACAATCCCTGTAGTAGATGTGCACATCAATGGCACCATTGTCCCACACACTTTGATCAATCTTGGGGCTTCCATTAATATGATTACCAAGGACACCATGCTCAAGCTCAAGCTCCAAGGTTCATTAAGAAAGACCACAATAGTTCTGCAACTTGCAAACCGTTCCACAGTAACCCCTAAGGGAATTGTGGAGGATGTGATGGTATCCATTGACTCTTGGGAGTACCCTGTAGATTTCCTAGTTCTCCAGCCTAAGTCTAAGTTTACTAGTTACCCTCTCATGCTTGGGAGGCCATGGTTGGTCACTGCCGATGCTTACATTAGTTGCAGAGATGGAAATATGACCATCAAGAATGGGCATATGTCCAAGCAGTTAGTCCTATACCCTCCTGCTCAACCTTCTCTAGAGCATGACTTACCTTTATGGTTGGAGGAGGAAGAAGATGAAGTGTATTCCACCCAAATTTATGCTTTAGAAATGACCATGGGAAGAGGACAACAGGATGAGGATGACTTGATTAAACACCTACTCCAAATTCAACCTCTCGGTTTATTACCCTTAGAAGAAGCAGTAAAGGAAACCCAAAAAAATCATCCAATTGACTTATGCTTTGTCGATTCCAACCCACTCCGTGTCAAAACCATTGAATTCCACCCAAAGAGAACCTTGAAAATCAACCCATCTCTTTCTGCTCTCGAAGAAGAGAAGCTATGCAACATGTTAAAGGAAAATCTAGAAGCCTTCACTTGGAGTTATAAGGAAATGAAGGGAGTACACCCCTCAGTGTGTACTCACCATATATACATCAAATAAGGTTGCAATCCAGTTCGGTAACCACAAAGGAGGATGAATCCAGCTCTTAAAGATATAGTTAAAGAAGAACTGCAAAAACTGCTAGATGTGGGATTCATTTACCCTATCTCCGATAGTGAGTGGGTCTCTCCTTTGGTGTTAGTTCCCAAGAAAAATGGTAAGTGGAGAATTTGTGTTGATTATTGGGAGTTGAAAAATCCACAAAGAAGGATCATTTTCCTCTACCCTTCATTGAGCAAGTGTTAGATGGCCTAGCAGGGAAAAGGTTTCTCTTTTCTAGATGGATTCAGTGGGTACAACCAAATCCAGATCTACCCAAAAGACCAGGATAAGACCACATTCACTTGTCCTTGGGGTACTTTTGCCTATAGAGTCCTTCCTTTTGGCCTATGCAATGCTCCTACCACTTTCTAGAGAGAAGTCTTTAGTATTTTCGTCAAACTAGTCCATGATGTGGTGGAAATTTATATGGATAATTTACACCTTATGGCTGTGATTTTCAAGAAGCCCTGTCTAACCTAGGAAAAGTACTACACAAATGCATTGAAATGAACCTGTCTCTCTGTCCTGAAAAATGTGAATTCTTAATGACTGCAGGGACTGTGCTAGGTCATTCAATATCTCAGCAAGGACTGTAGGTGGACCCAAACAAAATAGCTATCATCCAAAGGGTCCCACCTCCTCAAAAGCAGAGAGATGTCAGAAGTTTCCTAGGGTTAACTGGATAATACCGAAGGTTCATAAAGGACTTCAACAAGTTGGCCTATCTTTTATTTGGTTTGTTGGCCAAAGACTCTGAGTTTATATGATCAAAAAGTTGTCAAGAGGCCTTAGACATCCTAAAGGATAAGTTAACCACTACGTTGATTCTCCGAGGCCCAAATTGAGCCCTCCCCTTTCATATTCATGCTAATGCCTCACACAAAGACATAGGAGCAGCCCTAGGTCAAATAGATGAAAAACTACCTTATGCTATCTATTTTGTCAGTAAGAACTTATCAAAGACTGAACTAAATTATACAGTGACCGAAAAGGAACTCCTGCTTGTTGTGCATTCATTAAACCAATTTAGGCATTATATTACAGGCTATCAAACATTTGTGCATGTTGACCATGTTGCAATAAAATATTTAATAAGAAAACCAGATGTGAATACTCAAATTATAAGATGGTTACTTTTATTACAGCAGTTTGATCTAACCATTATTGATAAGCTTGGTAAGGAAAATGTTGTTGCAGAATTTTTGTCTAGGGTAAATTTTCCTGCAGGTGAAGAAGGAATGGTGGATGACCAGTTACCAGACGAGCACTTATTTTCTATTTCAGTTCTCTCTCCATGGTTTGCTGATATAGAAAACTATTTGGTATCAACACAGTTCCCACCAAACTTGTCCTCCAAAGAAAAGAGCAATATAGTCAGGAAAAGCGCCCCATTCAAACTTGGCCAAGACCAAATCTTGAGAAGGTGTGTTAGGGAGGGGGAAGTCTTTGACATCCTTCTGACCTGTCATGATGGGCCTTCTAGAGGTCACTTTGTAGCAAAGAGGACAACATTCAAAGTGTTACAATCAGGCTATTTTTGGCCCACTCTTCATCAGGATGTGAAAAAATACACTAGTCAGTGTGATCGGTGCCAGAGGATGGGAAGGCCTACTCCAAGAGATGAAATGCCTCTTCAGCCTCAAGTGACTTTCAAGCCATTTGACAAGTGGGGCATGGACTTCATTGGACCTATTGACCCTCCTTCAAAGTAAAAACAATACATTATTGTGTGCACTGATTATTTGACTAAGTTGGCTAAAACCAAGGAAATTAAAGCAGCAACAAAAGAGAATGTGGTTAAGTTCCTAAGGGAGAATGTATTCTACAAATTTGGGTACCCTAGAGAGCTGGTCTCAGACCAAGGTAGCCAATTTACCTCCAATATGATTGAATACTTTCTCAGCCATCACAAGATCAAGCATAGAACCTCCACTCCATATCATCCACAAGCTAATGGGCAAGTGGAGGTGACCAACAGAGCACAGGAAGGCATCTTGACCAAAGTGGTGAGCAGCAGCAAGAAGGATTGGGTAGAAATACTAATTGAGGCCACCTGAGCCTATAATACCACATGGAAAACTACCATTTTATTCACACCCTATGAGCTAGTCTATGGGAAAAAGGCCTTGTTGTCCATTGAATTTGAATATAACACATTAAGGATGGCAGCCCAACTAGATCTAGATCTTAGAAGTGCACAGAAAGAGAGATTGTTCCAATTGAATGGTTTGGATGAATTCAGAATGTAGGCCCTCCTACATACAGAGGTAGGTCAACTTCAGAGGAAGATCTAGCACGATAAAAATATCAAGGAGAATTAATTTCAGGAAGGCGATTGGGTGTTGTTATATGATTCTAGGTATAAAGACTTCAAGGGCAAGTTAAGGACAAGATGGCTCGGACCTTATGTTGTGGAAAGATGCCATGATAATGGTTCAGTGAAAATCAGAACCATAGATGAAGAAGCCATTCCTTTTCTTGTTAATGGACACCAATTGAAAATTTATAAGAGACCTTTGTCAAAACAAGAGTTCATTGATGATATCAATAAAACAGTGATGATAGTGGAGCAAGTTCCAGCTCCTCCCTCATCAAATCACTGAGAAAAAGGAAAAAAGAATAAGGACTCACATGAAAACCTCTATGAGGTACCTCAGTCCCATCATTGGGTTGAAATCCTCTTGAGGTGGCTCAGTGGTGTCAAAAACAAACAAACAAACAAACAAAAGATAATAAGAAAGATCCCTGGGTGAAAACCTTTCTTGAGGCACCCAGGGCAAACAACTAGGGTGAAAACCTCTCAGAGGCAGCCTAGTTGTTTTCAAATATATATATTTATATATAGTAGTAGATATATATATATATAACATATATATATAATTATATATATAAAATATATAATAATATATATATATATATATATAGATATATATATATATATATATATATATATATATTATATATAGATATATATATATATATATTTAATCATGAAATTTCTATTTGAAAGTGGACAAGAAGGACGGGCAAGGAGAAAAAAAGGATCCCAAGGAGACCCCTGCCACTCACATATTTATTTTTTTCACCCATTACCATGCATCCCTCCATCATTTTTGTCATTTTCCCAATCCATTGCTTTAATTTATAGAAAGATTGTGTTTTCTACAGGATCCCCTGAAAACCTATAGGATGATCCTGTAGGAATTACGGTGACCCAAAAATCCTACAGGAAGCAATCCAAAGGAAAATGATGGACTTGTTAGGCCCCTAAAATTCACCCTCTTCATGATCTATCACCACACCTTGTCCACCATCATCATCCCTACACTCACCATTCAAAACAATCAGTTTCAAGAGTTTTTTTTTCCAGTCTTCTAAAAAAGGAAACAGAGGGAAATAAAGAGCATCACCTGAATATTATTTTCTCTCCACACTCCCACTCCTTCCTTCCATCCATGTCACCATCCTCACAGCCCCAACAAGAAAAATTATTAAAGAGTTCTGAGGGAGAAGAAGCTACAAGACATCCTGTAGGAAATCCTGTAGCAGCCTATCCCACATAATACCAATCACACCAGCAACAAGTCTTCACCATGATGATCCAGGATCTCCAAAGTAGCCACATCATATCTTCAACCATAGGTACCTGCAAAAACAAAGAAGCCATTAGCAGACAGCAAGAGGAGGAAGAAGAATGGCATGCAGCAAATATACACAACAACGCCTCTAGTCTTCGACAACTACAACATAGCACTGGAACCACAGGTAAGTATCCTGCTCGCTCTCTCATATACATCATGTAGTCAAAAAATATAAGGGTTATGAGATAGTTGGTTTATAAGTGAAAATGTGGCCAGTTAACTTGGTCACCTTCGTTCAGTCACACATGCACAACCGGGTGTCCTCTCACACGTGGCTGCAGTCAACTCAAAGACAGAGAAGGAGTAGGACAAAAAGCGGTTAAACTACGGATCCATAAGGTGGGAGCTGATTACGAGGAGTGGGAAATGATGAGGTAGTAGTGGGGACCAACAATCCAAAAATGGAAATGTACCTTTGCTGCCAACACACCACCTCATCCGAATCACCATAAGAGGAAATAAAACATCATTCCCATGCATTCATGCATTTCACCTCCTTGAAACCCCCTCACTCAAGTCACTCTCATACCCAGGCAACCCACGGGAAGCAATACTCCATTGTTTCACTGCACAAGAATTCCTACGAGACTGCATAAGAATTTCTACAGGAGCATGCACAGGAATTCCTACAGGATACACAGAGGCTGTCTATAGGATTAGCAGAGAAGAGTTCAAAAGGGATATCACAGGAGTTGGCCACTGCAAACAATATAAAGAGGTAGGCTCTGTAATTACATCCCTCTTTGCAAGTAAATGAACCAAGAATCCTCTAAATTTGAGTGAATTTAGCAACTGTGTGAAGGGAATTACATACACAGTCATCTCTGTTTTGGTTTTGCATTTGAAAAAATGTTTCAATCCTCTCATTTTCTCCTCAAGCTTCACCAGCAAGATGAAAGGAGGTTTAATAGGAGAGAGCCCATCAACACTGTGAGAATCCCAAGTGCTTGAAATCTTCACAAGACATAATTGGATGGGTTTTTCAAAAAATTCAGAGGGTATGATGATGAGGTGGCTCAAGAATTTGATCTCTCCCTCACTCCACTCACTAGAATCCATGCCACTGTTGTAATAAGGGGCCTCACTATAGATATCACCCCTAAGCTCATCAGCAGAGTCACCACACTCCCCCTAGGGATACCATGGAGAAAAGAAGACAAAGGAGATAGCTAGGTTGCCAAAAGAAAATTATTTTTAGAAGGTGAGGAACCCATTGAGGACAAAAATGGAGTAAGGAGGGAAAGTCTGCCGTATCCATGGAATGAGGTAGGCTACACACTGATCAAATACATCTCATGTGAGGGTAGGTATAGTGTTGTCTATGGCTATCATTTCAGGATCCTTGAAGAACTAAGATTCGGAGTAGAAACACCCCCTCACCAAAGGCTTAGCATACCATACTTCCTGCTTCAATTACTCATAGACTCAAGCATCAAAGTGAAGGAGGGAAATTCCCAAAAATTAGCTCACCATGGGTTGATTAGTATCCTCATAAAAGATTCCCTCCAAAACCTCAGAACTCCTATAACATGGTCAGTTTTCAGAGACCTTCCAACAGAGGATGACATCAAAGCTCTCACTTATGATGTTAGTCCTACTGTTAGTGAAGAGGAAGTAAAACAAGAAGAGGAAGATACAAAAGAAGAAAAGGATGAGATAAATCAAAAAGGAGTTGACACAGAGGAACATGATGAAGATGAAGAAGAAGAGGAGAAGAGAAGGAGGAGGATGAAGAAATAGAGGAGGAAATTAAGGAGGAAACTGATAGAGATGATGAAGATCTACAAGAAGAAGAAGACAGGAAGGACATAGAGGAAGAAGGCAATGGAACAGAAGGGATAGAAAACAAGGAGGAGTCACCTAGGGTTTCTCCATAAGCCACTGAGAGAGGTAGCAGTTTCCCTCAATGCTCTTAGCACTCCAATAAAGCAAAATGAAAAGGCAGAGGCAGACCCCATTATATTTCAGGATAAGAAAGAGCACAAGAATAAGACAGGGGAGGCCACAAGCATCAACCAAAATTCCTATTGTGATTGAAGAATCCCATACAAAAAGGGATAAAATGCCTTCCCCTAAGTCCCCTATCACCTATGGGAGGAGACCTACTACTAGATCAACTTCCTCAAAGGGAAAGAAAATCATACAGGACACACAGCAAAATCTACAGGAAGCAAAAACAGTCCTACAGGATACTCTGTTGAATCTACAGGAGGCACAAAAATTGGAAAGGAAGGTAGGGGAGTAGCAAGAAACTAAATAGGAGGACCCAGAGACAAAATAACCCAACCTCCAACCTAACCTGGACTCCTATTACTAGTTTATTGAAGGAGGCAGGGTCCTACCTCAAAAATTCGCCATTCCAATATTCTTCAAGCTTGAGAAGGAGAGGGCCAAAACTTACTGATGGATGCAAATCGCCAAATCAAAGTGAGTGGAAGACATTGGGCACATGGAAGATAAAATCAAGTATATGGGTAGAGAGCTAAGTGGCTTGAGGGACAAAGAAGTTATAATGAGAAATCAACTAGAGACAGAAAATTCATGGCTGAGGGGAAAGCTACAGGAAAGAGAGAATAAATTGACATGTATGGCCAGTCTCTCCTTGGAAGCAATCCAGTGTAGGATGCTAGCTAAATCCTATGTTGTCTACCTCAAATAACAATGGTTGTAGTTTCAGATTAAGACCCTAGCACAGAGAGGCACCATGCCATTTCAAGACTACAGGCAGTTTATTGATCTTTGTAATCAAAGTACACTAAAGGATAGGGCAAAAATGGCTGAGTTTTATTTGCACAACATAGCCCTCATTGACATGAATGTATGGGACCCTAATTCCAAGCTAGGAGATCTACAATTAATGGCTTTGGTATCATGGATGAACCATGAGGAGTCAAGAGCTGTAGAGATGAAAAGGATATTGGTAAGAGAGAAAACTAAACCTCTTCTACTCAGAGCTGAATAATCAAATCCCATGGCCCTCATCAGTACCCATAATTTGATTGCAAATGATCATCAGCCGGCACCTACATATCTTGCTTCCCAAGAGCAAGTAATTTCACATTTTGAGGACATGTTCAAGTTGCTAGGAGATGATAGTATACATGCTTTCCTAAGGAGATGGAAAACCCTGCCATACAACTTAAAGATAAGAGAATGTCACTCTCCTCAAAGTTTGAGAGAGGCACTCAACAGGACACTTATGTATAAGCAATCTATGCAAAGGTTGAAGGTCAATTGGATAGGCATAAAACTCAATCCACCACTACTCTTAGGGATGCTAGAAGGGAGAAAAGAAGAAGAAGCAAAGAGATAGTGGGAAGAGGTAGAAAAGAAAGTAGGATTCTATGAACAAGAAGAGGAGACCACAGCAGAGGAATGGGATGTCAGAGAGGCTACCAAAGCCATGAAGGATATGGATATTGACTAAGTTTCTCAGAGGATGAGCAACACTTTTAGTAGAGGGTGATGATGAGCCTCATCATTGGGTAATTATATGGGCCTTAATTCACCTCCTAGCTTAGTCAAACCAACTTTTCTCTTAATTTATTACATGTTTTTTATTATATTTTGTTTATGAGGTGAGTTAGAGTTGGATATTATGCTTTGTGGTCTAATATGCATTTAATGTAGGATTAAAGGAGAAAATCAAGGAATTTTGGCAAAATACCAAGTTCAAAACTCGAACGGGACAAGGGAGAGGGATTATAGGAGGTTAATCCTCCTCATTTACTACCCCTCCATTCGAATATTCCTCCATCAGCTCGAAGTGAAAACAACCAAATCATGAGGACTAGAAGGCAGCCGAGCAAGTGAGAGACAAAGCACCAGTTTATCTCAAGTTTGGGAGCCGATCCTCCCTAATTTTCAGGATGACGTTGGGGACTTCATATGTATAAGTAGAGAGGCCTAGGACCTCAATAGGATTCGGATTTTTTATTGTGAAACTCTACTCTATTCTCGAGCTGCAAAACTTGTGACAGTTCCTTTGATGTAATTTGTTGTTTTGGTAATAAGAATGAGTTTTGTTTTGAGCCAGCACTGAGTTAACTCAGAGGGTTGAAGCTCTTGGGTTAGGGCCCAACCCTATCAACCAATGCTCCTCTTGATTTTACATGTATGTTTAGTGTAGATTCATAGCTTAATTGTTAATTTTCTTATTAGATGCATTTCCATTACAAGTAGTGTAGATTAGATTGGTTGTGTGATAGTTTGCTTCCATTTGTGCCTTATTTCAAGAAGCAAGATAGCAAGGAGAAAAAGGATCACCACAAGGTTTTTAGCAAGTGTCTCGGCCTCACTTCCTTCCTTTGGGACCATGACTTGAGGAAGGGGCCCTTAAGCAGCCCCAAAAACATAGATTTCTAGTTCTTTTATGAGCTTTGGAGTTTATTGTCTTTAATTTAGTATTTGGTTAATGTTGCAAGGTAGATTTCATTGTCATATTTTCCATCTCCACTTCTGCAGTAGATCTCACTCATGCTTTCATTCCCTTCAGCAACTTTCTTCATGCATAATATAGGCAGTTGATTCATTAGTTTTGCTTTTCTAGTTTATGAAAATGTATATTTTTGCATAGCTTTTTGGGAAGACACACATGTTTTATGCAGAGCAGGTGCTTCAGGAGGATACCAAGACTTCATAGCCAATATCCACCTTCCACTTCATCCACCTTAGCCATCCCTTGTTTTCACCATCACCCTCACTAGTTTTTCATCATTTTTCATTGAAATTCTCCCAAATACATTGAGCGAATCTAGCCATCTATGTTATGAAACCAGCTCAAGAAAAGATAGAAAAGATAGATCAACGACTTAGAATTCAGCCTCTTCGAGGGGGCAACCTCCTTTACATTACATAAATGAACAATTCTTGGATGATTC
>APFE030536552.1:333470-346923 GCA_000404065.3 Pinus taeda
ACAGGCCCAACCTAGAAAATTGCCAAGTTGTAGCTAGAAACTAGGGTTTGTGGAAAAATGAGGAATTTGGCGGATATAAGGGAAGAGAAGTGTTTGATAAGGTAATTTAAGGATAGGGAAGGTGTATGAACATCTGGATACAATTTTTGCTGATGATTTAACCGTCCAAGAGAAATTGGCTTCAAAACCCTAGGAGAGGGAAATGAACTTGCCAAGGCACAACTGAAGCATGAACAAGATGTAAAATGACTCATTAGACACTGACATGATGATGACAACCCTCTGAATGATGATAGGCCCAGCTGAATAGTGACATAGGTTGGCATTTGGGCACTTTGAAAAGAGTGAGAGAAAACCCTAGACCTAATGCCTAGTGACCAAATTTTGCTTGAAGACTCACTGAAATGACAAAATTTGACCTTGACACTTCAAAATCACTTTGTAAGAGCATACTTGATCACTGGAGGAAGGCTGGAAAGACTAACATTAACATTGGCTCCAATGGGGATGGTAGCTCGTTGGAGGTGCCAAGAACCTCAGGCCTCTGGGAGAGCAGACCAGTGCTTTCATTCATTGGGCAATGGAGTCCATTATTTCAAAAAATCAACACAACTGAAGACTCAACTTATTAACTGGAAACTGACTGAATTGACTGAAAAACTGACTCAGCAAACCTCACACTAAAACTATAATGAAACTGGAACAAAATGCTGCCTTTTGGCAGCTTATTTATTTACAAAAGCTACCCTACTTTGTTGTAAAAACAATAGATCAGGTAATACTAAAATGCCAGATTAACCATTCAAGTAAATCTGAAAATGATGCCGCTCGAGAATGCTTCCACCAAGACACAGATGTGATTGCTAGCAGCTCTTCATGCACGTAAAGAACCTGGTCACGGAAAAGACAACCTGATCTATCAATCAAACTGAACAACATTTCCATGTATGTTGCTATTGGATCGCGATGGCCAGACTCTGTTGGCTGCCCCAACTCTGTAATACATACTTCCAACTGCACTGTTATGAAACCAGCTCAAAAAATATAGAAAAGATAGATCAACGCCTTAGAATTCAGCCTCTTCGAGGGGGCAACCTCCTTTACATTACATAAATGAACAATTCTTCGATGATTCAAATGACAAAAACCTCCTTTCTATATATAGGAGTCTAAGGAATCACAATATAACCCAGCCGACCTAACAATAATAATATGAAGCCACAATAGTAACATTAGTGGGCTTATATGGGGTACAATAGTAACAATATGGGCACTATGTGGGTACATCAATATAATAAGTGGGTTGTACTAATAACAATAAGGGTTTAGACTAGTAGTATAGGGGCCTAACAATCTATCATCTTGGATATTGACTCCTGAGTGATCCTAGACCCTCTAACACTCCATTCCACCCATCACACACCTTTCCTAAACCTCCCATCACTTCTAAAACCTCACATTTAGCTCTCTGTTGTATCTTGTAGGTTTCCTGTAATTACTACGGGACCATCCTGTAGGTTTTCCTTAAACAGCCTGTTTTGAGGTTGAATTTATGGAAAACCTCTAGGAAGTCACAAACAGCCTCCTAGGGACCCTCCAAACCATCCAACCACTTCATAAACCTTCTAGCCATCCTCAAACACCCTTAATCCCACCTGTCACATCCACAAGAATAATTAGTTTGCATAGTTGATTTTGCATAAAAAGACCAAAAAAAGAAAACAGATTTAGTTTAGTTTCTTTACTTGAACATTAGTATTGTTTGATGCTTCTTACTTATGCAACTTATATAGTAGCATTTGTTTTATGTTGATTTAGCATTTCTTCTTAGCATAGCTTCTTCAATGGTTAATTAGGTTATGGTGTGGTTTAGCATTACATGTTGACCTGCTCCATTACTACAGTAGAGTAACTCTCTTGGAATAGATTTCCCTTTCTCCCATCAAAGAATCAAGCTTCTTCTGACTCCATAGAAGTCTGGCTTAGAACCCCAGTGGTCTCTCGCCAGCTGAATAGTTACTTGTGCATACAACACTGTCACCTCCAAGTTTGTATGAACCCCGGGTTGATAAGTAAAGCTGGTAGCCCAAGAGTTACAGCATCCTTGTTGCAATACTCGCACTCATCACATTGGAATAATGAAAGTTGAAGATCTTGTTTGGAAGTTCCTCTTTTCTCCATTATTGTTTGTAACTTCTTCCCTTCTTTATATATATCTTCATCAAATGAAAAAGAGTTATTTCTCATTCTAGTTGCATTTTAGGAGTTTAGGTGAATTCATTTCAATCCTTGAAACCAAAGCCTTAATTAAGATCAACATTAAAATTTATCAATTAACCTAAGGATAATTTGGAACATTAACGACACATTTATTGTTCTAGGCTAAAATATGTGTTTTAGTGTCGCTAAACGTAGGATTTGTCATTACTTGTGAATGTTACATCACGAGGATGGTTGGTTTTCCACATACATTGGAGTATATTGTAACGTTCTTCCACGTACATTTTGGTATATAGGACAACACTCCACATACAATGAGTATATCGAAATTCCCCCATAGTACAGTTACGCATTAGTCAACACTACTATAGATTGTGCTTCCACGTACCTTCAGGTATATTTTGGAAGTCCCCGTTAGGTTGCAAATCTACCATAAGTAACCGAGTCATTCACCTTGTTAACTATGATACACTAAACACAACATTCGAGGAGACTTCCTACATGTACTTAACTATATATTGCAGTTCACAGTGACTTGGTAAACTTTTAATGTTGAGTTACCCCTTTTATTTTTATTTGTGTTTTTAATTTCTAAAATCAATTAATTAACTCACTTTCTACTCCTTATTAGAGCTTAGGTTAAGTATGATGGCACCAGTTATGGAGTCTACTAGTCAAGGAAACCCTTCTGATGGGAATCTTCTTCATTTTCCCTCTTTTGTAAATATTGGTGCTCCTTATATGGCTATGTTGTCCCTTCCAAGATTTACCATAGGTTTATGAGTTTGGTTGTTTTCATATTCCTTGGTTCCAAATGTTCAAACTGTTTTAAAACCAAGTCCTCCACTTGAACAATAAAAACCTCATGTTGATCCTCAAGATGACCCTTTTCCTTCTTCACCCATTGTCTCTTCATCCCTTTCTTCTTCCTCGTTTGGTGAAAGTATTGATGTTAGTAACCAAGAAGCTAAGAAGAAGAAGAAAAGGACGAGGAGTAAGAATATAAATAAGGGGGAAACCAAGAAACCGTTTCTACGAATGCATATAATGTTGAGACACCTTCCAACAATCCTCCTAAAATTAAATTCCCTTGCATGGTTTGTAAGGGTGATCACCTTCTTAGAGATTTCTTCAACATTCCCAAAGTATTAGAAGTGTGGTCCAAAGGTTCACATCATCCCTCATCATCCACCTTTGGAGATCATATTGATGACAAACCATCAACTAGTGATAATAAGGTCCCCGGGGAGAAAGGTAAACTTAAGTTTCCCTATAGGTTATGTGAAGGGAATCATCAAATTCACCTTTTCCCTTATATGGATAAAGCCTCCAAAGTGTTAGCCCAAGCCTTACCACTTCTCATTAGCAACTTCCAATTGCCTATAGAAATATTTCCCCCAGTCCTTCATTAGTTGATGAAGATATTGATCTGATTTCTGTCAATCCCAGTCTCTTTAGGCATGAATCCCATGAGTTTGTTCCCAACCAACCATTGGTTGAGAAAGTGGTCAACTCAATTCCCCCTTCATTTGACCGTAATATCCCCTTAGATATTCAAGTTGTTGATCATGCTCTCCCCTTTGAGAGTGAAGTACATAACACTCAGCTTCTCATTTCTTCATATCCCATTGAACAAGGGGACATGTCTCTCGTTCTCATGAAAACCCCTCCAAGTAATGAGATTAGTATTTTTTATTGTAATCAATTGACAGAACCTCATCTCCCTTCTTACCTGCCTTTCCAAGTCATGGTCAAGTCTTGTTATAAGGACATATATCGCATTGTTGTTGATGAGGTTGCTTCTGTTAGCATCCTATCCTCAACTGCTTGGCAAGATTTGGGCTCCCCTTAGCTTATGTCTATTACCGAGAATTTTTTGGCTTTCAACAGAAGAACCAATCAACCTATAGGGATCCTTCCTCGACTTCCTATTACCTTGGAAGGAAAAATGTATGTATTGATGCTATGGAAGTCTTAGGACCCTTGGATTTCAATTTACTCCTTGGGAGATACTATGTTTATGTTATGAATGTTGTCATTTCCACGCTCTTTCGAGTGATGTCTTTCCTGCATAATGGAAAAATTATGACTATTAATCAAATTTCATTCGTTGGTCCTAATCTCACTGCCAATCTTCCAACTTCCTTAAATGTTCCAAATATGAAAGTGGTGTATTCTCTACCACAGGTTAATTATGTGGCAACCTATCTTATGCATGCACCTACTAATGAAGAAGAGTATTTCACTATTTGCTCAAATTATTTTGACATGGATCCAGTAGGTGATATGGTGAATCATTTACTGGGGTTATTGGAGTCGTATATTTCCATTGGATCCCTTCATATGTATCCCTTCCATAGCATTGTTCTCCCATCTAATGAGAACCTCTTGGAATCCACGGCCTCCCGGAGGTCATGATCAAGATAACCCTGAGCATAATTCCTTCTCTTGTGTAAGCTCGTTAAAAAATGAAACAAGGTTCCATGAGCATAGTTCCTTCTCTTATTTCAAGCTCGTTAAAAAATGAAACAAGGTTCTATGAACATAGTTATTTTACTATCAAGGTCATTAAAAAAGAAACAGATTATCAAGAGCATAGTTTATTCTATGTTTCAAGCTCGCATAGACATGAAACAACACTATGAACATAGTTTGTTTGTTTGTTTGTTTGTTTGTTTTTTTTTTTTTTTTTTTTCACCTTCATTTCATGCTATCACATGATCCTCTTCCTTCCTTCCTAGTGAATATATTTCATTATTTTTTTGTGTCACCTTCATTTCATCCTATCACATGATCCTATCCCTTCCTTTCTTGTGAATATATTTATCTCAGTAACCAACAGTCTATAGGTCCATGAGAAGAGTTGGCGAACAAAACAAAGTTGAGGGTGCATGCCTCTACAATTATGTTGGGGGCAATGTATTTATCTCAAGCACAATTTTTCCATGTTTCAAGCTTGTGTAAAAATGAAACCACTCTCAAGCATAGTTTTTCCTTTGTTTCAAGCTTGTGTAAAAATGAAACCACTCTCACTCTCAAGCATAGCTTTTCCATGTTTCAATCTTGTGTAAAATGAAACCACACTCACTCTCAAGCATAGTTTTTCCTTTCTTTCAAGCTTGTGTAAAAATGAAACCACTTTCACTCTCAACCATTGTTTTTCTTTGTTTCAAGCTTGTGTAAAAATGAAACCACTTTCAAGCATATTTTTTCCCTTTGTTTCAATCTTGTATAAAAATGAAACTTTTTCTTGTGATTTCCATTTTTATCAGTATGTTTTTCCAGATGAGCCTTAGATTTCTCATTCGATCATCACCATTTTTTTGGTTGATCATTCGCTTTCACTTGGTATTTTACCCTTTCTAGAGGAATTGTTGTGATGAGTAGTCTTATTAGACTACCTATTGACCTTTACATGTTTTGAGTATTTCCAACATAATCAAAACTAGTTGCTACTCTTTATACCACTCGTTCCTCTAAGAGGAGTCCTCTTTAAGCTCTTTTCATACTCCCAAAACATGAAAATATTGTCTAGCACTTGTCTCTTTCAAACTCGTTAAATTAAATGAAAAGAGGTGTGTCTGGTATAAGTTTAACCCTTTTTCCAAACTGGATGGACTATTTACGAAAAAAGAATAATTTAGTCAAACATGGCTAAAAAGTTCTCTTGGGTATTTATTTACGCCTTTTTGGGCCCAAGGTACTAAATTTACAAAAAGGAACCTCTCAGATTTTTCTTCAAACTCTCTAAATATGAAAATGAACTTGATTTATACCGTTCTTGGACTCATAAAAACGTAAACAACATAGGACTCATCAAGCATGACGAGACCAAACCACTCCTTCTCAGGGTTCATTAAAAATACTTAGAAGGATTCATCTAAAGGATGAACTTATAGAATGAGCATATGTTATCCTCCTCAAGCTTGCCAAAAATAAAGAGGTAGTAGCCAAAAATGGTTGGGAAATTAGGGAAATAGGGAATCAAACCTATTTATGGCAGTGAGTCGCTCTTAAACATGAACTTTCTCACCTTCGTGACTATTTTAGGTTGGGGAATTTGCTTGCCTCTTTGTTATCACACATTAATGAAATCCTTCATGATGAGTCTTAGATTCAATGTTTCCAACTCCATAAAGTGTCTTCGATACGTTCAAGAGAATTCCACCCTCAATTGACATCTGCTACAATACCTTTAGCCTTCTTTCATGTATCTTGTCATTGAACTATCTATGCATCATTGTTTTCTCTCAAATTTTTATACCTATCTCGTATCGTTGATGGGGGATACATTAAATCCCTCCTGCGACTGGTCACTTCCTATTCACATCAACACATTATCTAGGAAGTTGACTTAGAAACTCCCTTTAGTGGCTTAGAGCTTGCATACCTCAATGGAAAGTTTCCTCACTTTCGGTGATAGGTTTTCCTCATTGGCCTTCGATTGAAATATTCTATTTGGTGTTCGACTTCAGCTCATTAATTCACACCTCATATATTGGGCTTAAGTACCTCAAGGGCCATTATCATTATGAGTAGTTCCTCTCGTCTCTATTAACGACTTTCATCATTGACCGATAATCATATGGTGTCTACCATGTTCGACTCCAACACATTTATTCAGATGGTTAGACTTGTACTATCGAGTGATGAGATAAAGAACCTCATATCTAGTTTCATCCATTCGGGTTACGATTTCAGGATTCATACAAGATTACAAAATATGATGGCTATGTTCATACAGAAATTGATCCAGGCATGAGACCACAATCTTTAATCAGTGGACATGACAATAAACTTTTTTATTGTACATGTAAAATGACTTATACGTTGAGTATGAGTATTACCTTAGCAATGATATCATGATGATAATGTGTTGTAATATAAAATTCATGATCTCAACAAATCTATTCTTGATCCGTACTTTTCACATGGTGTTGTGGCCACCAACAACCCCCCTTTTTATTTAGTGTTGTGACTAATACTAAATAAATGGGGACCCTTAGCTAAAATTCAAAAAAATCAATTAGTGATTGTATTTCCTATTCAATAAAACTTACCATCGTAAACTTAAGAAAATACCTTTGAAAAAATCTAAAAAAAACTTAAGTTTTGTGATGAGGGAAGACAAAATCACTCCTTAAAGGATATTGTATCGCAGAAAAGATAACAGGATGCCTCCCTACAAGCCAAAACTCTAAGAATGCAAGATTGCAATGCGAGATCACATATTAAAAACATATATATCACATCGCAGGCTTTAAAACGCACTTATGCTGAAAAACCGCAGAAAACGTCGATATGTGATATCACATATTGCAAAATTGCACCTCGAAAGAAATACATTAACGCGAAATGCGCATACTTACTAGTTTGCAATAATGCGACCATGCGATATTGCGATATCACGATATCACAATAAAGCAGGAAAGTGATCTTACGAAAGAATGAAAGAGCGAAATTGCGATCATGCGATCATGCGATATTGCGATATTGCGATTATGCGATGCATCATCTCATCGCAAATTTTTCTAGTTCATTATTCAAGGAAAAGTGTTTCCATTAAACGAGATTGGCTATGTGCTTTAAATGCTCATTAATGAAGTAGTTTCCAGTTGTTAATGAAATCTAGTTTTGAGTTTATCAAAGAGCCAGTTCATGTAAGGTGGCATATTTTTAAATGTCTTCAGCAGTCAAAGCATTCCCGTCGTTATTTATTGTCATTACTCTCACCTCACTTGTAAACTGTAGGAACGAAGGACAAAAGGTTATACAAAGCAGTATACAGGAAACTACAGTGAAAATAGGCGAGGCTCTGATATCTGAAGACAGAGAAAAGGCACCCTTGCACAAAGACACAGCATGCAACAGAAACGTGGGTATTTTCACCTAGGAAGGCATACATAATCTATTTGAGGAAATAAATCCTAAAGTAATGGGATTTATGGCTACTACAGGCTCATCAAGGTCGTCTGAAGCATCAGTTGTAGAGTTAGCTTGTTCATTCCTGCACCGGAGAGCGGCAAGGCCCAAAATTCTCCCCTGCACAGAAATGGTTAAAGGAATATTAGACAGTGCTGACATCAAGACAGGCAGTTTAGGGCTCAAGGTCAAGAGCTCTCAGAATCATTATTTTCACAAAATTTCAACTTTACATCCGCTGCAAGAAAACACGCAAGAGGCGAAAATCACACTAAGGAAGCCCGGATTCAGAAACAAAGACAGTTTCCGATACGCGATTAGGGTAAAACTTCTCGAAATGGGAAGCCTCTAATTGCTCAGTCTCCTGTAAGCCAGTATCGAAAATATGGTGCCAGCTCTTGCTTATTCTATTTTGTAGCACATTTAAAGGCTGAAGTCATCCAACTGACTCTTATCAAGCAAATGTTGAATGCTTGCGACATTAAGGAGAAAATACAGAAATAGTTAGTTTTAGATTTAATTTTAGAAATAGTTTTATTTTATTTTGCCTAGAAAAAGGACAGTCATTTAAACTGTATCCTAAATTTTTGTAAATAAGTTATTTTTAGACATAGTTAGTAGTATTTAAACCCTTCTCATGCATTTAGAGAAAGGTCCAGAAATTTATCAAAAACTTGTCCTCAGAACATGCACTTTTGCACCTTCCGAGGAGGTTTTGGTGAATGAATGGAACAGGATTTATTGATTTTTGCATCTGATATCTGCTACTGATGTTGCACTTCTGTACTCTTAGTTGATGTTGGATTGAGAAGAGATAAATTGCTATCGCTTGAAGCTCATGAGTAGAACTAGTTATAAATGGTACTTTTATCTCTTAACTGTTTCTATTTCCTATGTTAAAGTGATATTTAAATTCAGTTATTTATATGTTAATGCTTGAATGCCTGAGTTATCATTTGGCACTCTTGTACGGTGATAGCTATTTATTTATGCTTGATATATGAGTAGCTTATTATGCAATATGTTTTTCGCAACTGTTTCGTCTAACTTTTTATGCGAAGTGGTTCATCTATATTGAATTCTTTTCTTATAACAGTTGAATGATCTTTATTACCTATTGTTATCTGAAATCATTTTAGATCGTATAACAGAAGAATCATACCCCAGGTTAGTATAGACTTAGATATTTTTGTTTTATTAGAATACAATAGCACGTCATTAGATTAAAGTTAGAATTAGAGCATCTTAATTAGGAACTGTTTGATCAGAGATATCATATTCTACACACACACACAAATTGGGAAACTGGTCCCACTATCCCTAGTCGGACCCGCTATACCAAACGGAAAAGGAGCTGCCAACCAAGGTCCGGACCGGGCGGGTATCCCCCTTGTTGACCCGATTTTCGGGGCTTCAACATATTTGGCGCTAGAAGGAGGGTCTCAAACTATGAATGGCAAGTAATTCCAAATCTAAATACCATTCTGAGAGTAAATCGCCCTCACCATCTCCCCCGAATTCTCCATTACATTTAGAAGCTTTAAATCCACCACCAGAAGTCATAGGATCAACAGTTGCTGCTACAAACCCTGACATTTCAGAACAATCTACTATTGAACCACTTGAAGTCGAATCCCTGACTCACAAACTTTAGCGATTTTCTATATCTCCTCAAAGATCTGATAAATCTCAAGGCAGTGTGACTTCGCAATATAACCCTGTTCATCCCTTAACCAGATTAAAGAGCGAAAAATTTGGTGTTCAGCCAACTGAATTACCTCTACCCACTAGGAAGAGAGCAAGGAAATCACCTAAAGGGTTCGATAGTGAGACTCTTTCACCATCATCATCCATCTCAACTTCCTCACCGTGAAGTCAACCATCCACTCCGCCACTCGAGATCATTGTCCACCAACCTACTGGTACTTCTACATCCCCTTCTCAATCATCAGGAGTTATTATATCCTCATCTGCTCGACCTCAGGGATCATCTTCTCCACTTCCTTCCATTAGTAAATCAACGATGGCTCAATCTCCATGGAACAATCCAGGGGCAGTCTTAATGCCTGCGCCCTTGAGTCAGCTGCCAACCCATCCTGAAAAATGGCTACCTAAATTCAATCCTGAAGAAGGCATGCTAGTGGAAGAGCATATCAATAACTTTATGCTATCCATAAATCTTAATGGAGTTACCAACGAAGATGTTGTCGTTTGAATTTTTCCGTATACCCTTCAAGGAACAGCCGGATCATGGTATTTTTCACTACTATCTGGATCTATTACTAGTTGGGACATCTTTGAGGAGCAATTCCTCATTAAATTTGGTGATGATAGGTCTACTGCGACGTTGATTAGTGACCTGTCAAACCTCAGGGCCCAATCAAAAGAACCTATCAAGGACTTCAATTCTCGTTTCAATAAACTATTAAACAAAATTCCTACCGCTTCCAAGCCCAGCGAAGAAGTGTGAGGTGAGTGGTACATTACTGCATTACCATCAAATATAGAAATCTTCGTGGATAGGGCTAATAAGACAACTTTGGCTGAAAACATGAAAGAAGCAATAGCTGTAGAGAAACGAATTATAGCCCTGGAAAAGAAGACCGCAATCGAAGAACGAAAGTCTAAGAAAGTAACATTCAAAGAAAATCCCAAGAAAAAGCAATCAAAAGATCCTTTTGATTTAGAAGGATTACAAAAAGTTTTGAAGACCATGTCTAACGAGATGGTCGACATAAAAAAACAAGTGGCAAAAACTTCTTCAAAGAAGCCATACAGAGCTTTTAAAAGAAATCCCTCGAATGATTCAAAGCCCCCCAACGCTATTACAGACGCTGAATTGAAGAAGAAGAAGAGGAGATCGCTACTCAAGAGCAAACTGATGAAGAAGAAGTTGTAGAGTTACAAGGAATGTTGGATTTCATCCTCCCACAAGAAAAGGATCAAGAAGCATTCCCGGTTAGTACACGAAGCAAAAATCAACTTGATCCCCCCCAAACTACCCCTAAGCCAAAGAGCGCAAGCTCGGCAACGAAGGATAAAATCACACCCAAGAAGACAACATCTAAAGCGACTCAAACCAGCCCAGTCCAAACAGATTCTTCTACTCCATCTAAAACGCTAATCGTTTCGGATGAAATGGAGTACAATATTATAGAAGATATGAAAAAGACTCGGGCCAATATCACTCTTTACGAATTGAGCAAGTTAAAACACCAGCAAAAGATAATTTTGAAAGAATTACATGTTGTGCTAGTTGCACCTTTGCCTGCCGCTGTAATTTCTCAAGCTTCCCATGACATGGGAAGACCTCCGACTAATGCGATTAACAAGGTTGATCAAAATGACGTCGTATTAATTGGAGGTAGATCGAGATCTCATACTCCCCCCTTTCTTATTACTTATGAAATTTTTAATAAAAATGTGCATAATTGTTTAGTGGATTCTGGAGCTTCATTGAATATTTTACCGAAGTCAATATGTACAAAATTGAACGTTCAACCACAGAAGTCTGTTGTGTGCATAGTCCAGCTAGATCGATCATAAGTCGAGGTAATTGGCGAATTGAATCAGGTTACCATAAGGCTATCATCCAACCCAAAGGTATGTCAAGTTATCGACATTTTAGTTGCTGATATTCCAGAATTTTATGGCTTAACTCTTAGCAGGGATTGGTAAAAAAAACTCCATGGATACTTCGCAACTGATTGGTCGCACATGTGGCTGTGCTAAAATGGTAAACCAAATCAAATAAAAGTTGAACGAGAACGACATCAGAAATACATAGTAACAGAACTCGAGGGGGAAATGAACCAGTAGCATATAACAACATCATTATTGGCAATTTCTCAGTAGATTCTTTCCTAGGAAATTTTAATGCTCACACATCACCTTACTTAGAACATTCTGTTTTATCTCAAGTCGAAATTTTTTCTCAAACAGATAGTTCTAAATGTATCAATTTTTTAGATAGTCCTGTAAATAAATCTTCATTTTGGAAATTATTTTTTGATGGTTCTAAATCTAACGAAGGAGCAGGAGCAGGATGCGTGTTAGTTAGTCCAGAAGGGGATAAAACTATGTTAACTTGCAGACTCGAATTTGATTGCACCAACAATACAACGGAGTATGAAGCTTTAGTCCAAGGGTTGTACAAAGAAATTAGATTAAATGTCAAATACCTTCAAGTTTTCGGAGACTCTGAAATTATAGTCAGACAGGTACGTAATACTATACATTGCTTATCAGGTCATTTAAAACATTATCAATCTTTAGTTCAAGATCTGATTGAGCACTTTATAGCATTTAATATTTCATCAATTCCCAGACTCCAGAATGTAAGTGCAGACCTTTTAGCTAACGTAGCTTCTAAACTTGTCCCTTCAGAAGATTTTAGTCCTGATAGATTTTCAATAGAATTAATCTTTAGACTTCTATTCCTGATAACATCACAAATTGGAGAATTTTCAACGACGATCCTAACATCGTGAGTTTTCTCACATCTGAAGGATCCTATGCCAATCAAATAACTGACGAAGACCAACATGACTGACGATTGCAACAGGATAGCACTAACAATGCTATACCTAAGTCGGTAGTCAAACTAGAAGACCTTTATGATTTGAAAGATCGGTTTAAAAGATCTACTAATTCAAAACTCCAAAGTTCAACTTTGAACTACGAATTAGTAAATCTAGGAACTGATACCAAACCCCAAAACATCAATCTAGGCCTTGGCCTAACTCCCAAAGAAAAATTAACATATATCCATCTTTTGAGACAATACAGAAATGTTTTTGCTTGGAACTATGATGAACTTAAAACATATGACACTTCTATCATCCAACATACTATTCCAATGATGGAAAATGCAAAACCAGTCCAACAGAAGTTGAGAAAAATCCATCCCAATTTAGAAAATCAGATTAAATCCGAACTCAATAAGTTATTGAAAGCCAAAATAATCTTTCCCGTTCGACATTCCAAATGGGTCTCCAACATGGTCCCTGTTAGAAAGAAAAATGGAGATATTAGAATCTGTATTGACTTCCGAAACCTTAATAAAGCCTGCCAAAAGGATAATTTTCCTTTGCCTCCTATGGAACAAATTTTGCAGGCAGTCGCTGGTTCAGAATTAATCTCCTTTTTAGATGGATTTTCAGGATACAATCAAGTGTTGGTACATCCTGACGATCAATTAAAAACCACATTCAGAACCAAATGGGGTACCTATGCATATAAAAAAAATCCTTTTGGTCTGATTAATGCTGGTGCCACATTTCAGAGAGCCATGGACATTGCATTCAGAGGT
>APFE030536565.1:0-10136 GCA_000404065.3 Pinus taeda
TTGCGTGCTTGCTTGAGAAAGCTCTTTTTCTCCCTACAAAACAAAAACACAAAACCAAACACGGACATACAAAAAAAAAAAACCTTACAGCTTAAAGTTAGCTTTACCTCGAAACTAAATATTTTCCTCAATGTTTCTGATTTTCCGAGATCACACTAAGGCGCAGCGGAAAAGAGCATACGCATGAGAAAAAATCATTCCTTTCTATTTCTGATTTGCCTAGATCGCATAGAGTCGCAGGGCAAAGAGCATAGGCAGAAATGAAAGGTATAGATCCGGTAATAAAAAAGAAGCTAAATAAACCAAAATGATAAACAGAGAGAAAAATAACTAGAAACTGCAAAAAAACATTGTATACCTCCAGATCTTAAAAATGACGTAGCTAGGGCTACCAGAAACCTTTCCGCGTGAAACGAAAGGGGTTCCTCACTGGAACAGATGCTCCTAAAATAATAGAGTAGTCTTCTCGGCCTGAAAGCAGTCAAAAATAGTAGATCTAGGAGATGGCAGTCAGATGTAGTTCTACCGGCTTCAGATTTGGATCACCAACGGACGCGGCCCTCAAATAGCTCTGATACCATGTAGGAATTTACAGGGTAAGTTCCTCAGACAGAACACCAAAAGGACACCGCTCACAAACAGCTCACAGATCAATACACCAGTATTTTGACGTGGTTAAAACCCTCAGAGAGGGAAACAGTCCACGGCCTGCGCCAACGTGGCTACTACAGGCAATTTATTAATAAAAGAATGAAAATTACATAAGCTTCTCTCATGCACGGTGAACCTACAAATGACCCTCCATGCGCTTTAAATAGAATTCATGGACCAATCGGGTGTCAAGCCACGGATCAAGTGTCGGTATACCGAGGAGAGAATGAACCGTCGGATCACTACATATCGTGACCATCAGATTGTAAGTTACAAAATGTACAACGGTAAAGAAACACACTTTACCTAACTCTATACCTAACTCTATACTAGACCAAGTTGAACTTAACTATTTCCTATGTGTCAGAATATCCTAACAAACCCATCACTAACAAACCTCCACTACCAGAGGACAATTGTCACACTAGAAGATACCCTTGATTCTCAAGGCCACAAACCAAACACACCAGATCTCGCCTTTACCACCCTGTAGAAATAATTCAAAAATTTCAGCTACTAATGAAATCACACTAAAATCAATAGACACAAATTTCTTCTACTCAATCTATGGAAGGGAAAACATACAAAAGAAACACATGCAATTTTTCAATCATAATGAATATTGTTTTTACTGGGAAAACTAACAAGGAAAAACCCCTCCTCTTTTTGTATTATATCAAATGAGAAAAATGATCTATTACAATGATAACTTCAACCCTTGAAGCTCAACCTGCACTACAATATTAATCTCCTCCTCTTAAGTCTAATCTGCCCAATACTTAGGAAAAATAGGCATCATGCTTCCTCCTATTTCCTTGCACAATTCCAACTCCTAAAGAATTGGGAAGCTCCGATTTCCTTGCACAATTTCCAAGATAAGTAGCTCACCTTCTATGTGAAAACACTATATACTCATTAATATACAATAATGATTACAATTATGCCTTTTTCCTCCACTAAACTAGGTAATTCAAATTGCATGCATGACTAGTCCTATTTTTAGTAAATTGACTAGTTAACTAAGAGATTAGTGAGTTAACAACATTTACAACTACTCAACTAAACTCATATTGACTCTATTCTAGACTAGAGCTAAGATAACTAAGTTTCACTAAATATAAATCCACTAGATTGCTAGATCTTAGAAATCAAATCATGCACAACTCTACTTCTTGCCCACAAACTCGAATTGAGTGACTTGGCTAAAGTGAAAATTTGAATTTATCCATTTGAATAAGGCACAAGTCAAATGAAGCCTTTTCTTGCTATAATTTAACACTCCCTCTTAGCAAGAAAAGGGTTTTGAACAACCCCAATCCTACTCCTATGGAACTCGAACTTGCCCTTGACAAAGCCTTTGTCAAAATGTCTATGTCGGTTTCTCCTCTGTAGGAATGTACTGTAACATGACAATCCTCCTCTCCACACAATCTCTCAAGTGATGGTACCTGATGTCTATATGCTTAGACCTATCATGAAACACTAGAATTTCATAGAGTTTTATACAACTTTGATTATCACAGCGGATCAATGTAGAATCCATCCCATGACTAAAGAGACCAACCAGGATCTTCCTCATCCAAATAACCTCGCATGTTTCTTGACTAGCAAACATATACTCTCCCTCTGCTGAGCTGAGTGCTACATATCTCTGTTTCCTACTATACCAAGAAACAAACTCTTACCCAACACTAAAGACAATTCTCGATGTGCTCTTCCTATCTAAGGGACTCCCTGCCCAATTTGCATCTGTGAAGCCTTGGAGCTTCACTCCATCAGTCTTCCTATACCAGAAACCAAAATTTGTTATGCCTCTAAGGTACTTGAGAACATGTTTTACTGCTTTCTAGTGAAGCTTGGTAGGCTCCACCATAATCTGACTAAGATGATTAAAAACAAAACAAATAAAGGACCTTTTGTTCACCAAGTACATCAAGGACAACACCATTTTTTTGTAGATAGTCCCATCTACTACCTCACATGTATAAGAGTCCTCTTTCCTCTAGTTAGTACCTAGAGGAGTATCCATGGGTTTGCAATCTTGCATATGGAATCTCTGAAGGATTTAAGAGGTGTACTCCCCTTGTCTAACAAATATCTTTCCATCTCCCTACTACACCTCCAAGCCAAGGAAGTAGTGCATCAAACCCATACCCTTCATATCGAACTCTCTTGCAAGGTTCTCCTTACAATACTGGATCAAACTTTGATCTCCTATCAAGATCAATTCATCCACATAAAGGTCTAACATGAGAATACTGCCATCTATCATAATGTAGTAGAGATTGGCATCTGCTTCACTATTTGTAAATCCTAATCCACTTAGATAGGAACCTATGTGAATGTACCAAGCACGAGGTGCCTGCCTGAGGCCATAGAGGGCTCTCTTGAGTCTATACACATGTGCCTCCCTATAAAATGTCTCAAACCCCTTGGGATGCTCAATGTAAATCTCTTCCTCAACCACTCCATTGAGGAAGGAAATTTTAACATCCATTTGGTGGATTCTCCACCCCAACTGTGCTGCCAATGCAAGAATGGTTATGATAGAAGAATATCTTGCCATGGGGGAAAGCATCTCCTCATAATTAACTCCATCCACATGTGAGAAGCCTTTGGCCACAAATCTGACCTTGTACTTATCAGCAATTCCATCAGCTGGATTTTCATCTTGTATAACTACCTGGAACCAACAACTGACTTGTTTTCAGGTCTAGGCACCACCTCCCGAACATTGTTCTTCATGATGGAGTCATAATCCTCCACCATGGAATCTACCCACAATTGTTGAGAAATACCGTCTTCAAAGGAAGATGGCTCATAATCAATTAGTTATTTCATGAGTGCTATATATATTGTATATATGTCACATGATCTCCTTTATATGCACAAGGAGCTAGGAGCTCCAACCTACTCCTGAGATTCCTGCAACAACCTATCAACCATCTTGGTCCTCTTCCTCCCTTCTATGGAAGGGTGTGTGTAAATGGGTGCCTCCACTCGGCCTGCTCTCTACTCCTCCACATCCTCCTCCTGGAATGTATCCTTACCTTTGAGTAAGATGTCTCTATGGATCTAACTAAGGCTCCTCCTTTGGAACTAAAAATATCCTCCTTTAGTGATATGCTCAACTTTCGCTTTAGAGATCTCCCCGTGGCTTTCTCCTCATCAAACATCACATCCCCCCTCATCATAGTCTTCCTGAGTGAGGGCATGTTCACCTGGTAAATATGAGGAGTCTCTGCGTATATTATAAAGATCCCTCTCTCTACAATGGGCTCCAACTATTTCCTGCTATATTTGGATACATGACAATAGACTATTGATCCAAAAATACTAAAGTGGGAGACATCTGGCTTCCTCCTAGAGAAAGCCTCTTATGGTGTAATCCCTTGTCATGCAACATTGCTATAGAAACTCCTATAATACTTCTATTTTTCCTCTCTGCAACCCCATTTTTCTATGGGTTGTGGGATGTAATTAAATCCCTTATAATACCCTCCTTGGCACGTAATTCTTTGAAGGCATTAGACACATACTCTCCTCCATTATCACTTCTCAGGGATTTAATTTTATTCCAGTCTTGTTTTCAACTAAGGATTTAAATTCAATAAACTTTGAATATACCTCATATTTTTTCTTCATAAAATAGATCCAGCATTTGTGGGAAAATTCATCTATGAAGATCACATAATACCCATGATTTGTAGTTGAGATTGTGGAAAATGGTCCACACACATCTTAATGAACTTGCTCCAAGATATTTCTAGCTTTGTTATCTTGGCCCTAGAAGGAAGATTTAACATATTTCCCAAGAATGCATCCCTTGCAAACATCATGTTGATCAAGGGCGCATTTTGGAAGTCTAGTGGTTATATGTTGCATTATTTTCAAAGCTCCATGGTGTAGGTGCCCCATGTACCTATTCCAGAGCTCCCCAACATCTCATCCCTAAACATGTTCTTCTTTGCTACTCAATGCAACTTGTGCATCCACCTTTAGCTTGTAGAGATTTTTAACTTGAACGCCAATTTGTTTTACTTGTTTAGTAGGAACTTGCTTTATATATGCCTTCCATTTACTAAACACCACATCATATCCTTTGTCTTCAAGTAAAACTACAAAAATTAAAATTTTATTCAGACCAGAAACATATATTACATTCTTTAGTTGAATATGGGATCTTGACTCCATTTTAATAGTGATAGTGCCAATCCCTTTGGTTCTATACCTTGCATCATCACCAAGCTCTATGCGTAATTGTAGGTCCTTCTCCTCTAAGTTTTTGAAGAACTCCTTATTTCGTGTGATATGAAATGAAGCACCAGAGTCTAAGTACCTGTTGAAGCCATCATTGCAAAAACATGGGGGAAAACCACCGGGTTGGGGACTTAAATATTGTCCCTTATCCATTTGGATTAGTGGCTCCAACTGGATATAATGGGACCAATTTCCCCAAAAAATGTGATAGGATGGATAGGGTGTTGATTACCAAAAACTAAGTGATAGATGGGGTGGTTTTCAACTGAAATACATGTAAATTTAACCTATCTATATATTACCTGGGATTTTACTTATACTTATGGGATCTACAATGATTATCTTTAGTGTATGATAATGAAGATTAATCAAACATTAACAGAAATGAAAAGCATTTAAAATAATTGTTTTGATTAAATAATTAATCAAAATAATTGTTAAACATATATTGCATTAAATATCGTTAAAACATTTTCTCATCAATGTATTAAAGATAATAGTCCAAGCATGTTCAGAAGTGAATGAATACAAAACTACATGAAAAGAGGTCTATATGATAAACAATATAATGAGAAATGGCTATCAATTCATAAACAAATAAATACACAACGATAGAAGCACCCGATGCATATAACTCTTCTCACGAAGTAAATATCTCTAGTCCAGTCTTTTTCATTAAGATGGTTTCCAAAAGTACAAAAGTTCAAGCTTCCAAAAGCTTTCTTCATAAAACATCAAGACTTTGATCGAGTCATTCTACTAGGACAAACTTTAAAAGTACATAAGTGCAAGATTTTATAGTGCTTCCTTATAAAATTGGAGACCCTTTCTTCAAAGACATGAAAGGGTTTATCTAATAAAAATAAAGTACAAAAATAGATATTACGTGAAAGTTCTAAGGAGGTTTAAACAAATCTCCTTAAAATAAGTGAAAGATTACATAAAACATAAATTATTGAAATGACGAGCTCAAGTTTGTAATGGTGTCTATTCCTTCATTCGTGGTCTAAGCTCGTAGATATCCATCATTGGCTTGACTACAGGAGGTTGAATTTTCCTCGTGCACAATTGTCCTGTATACACTGCATCTGAGATAGTAGGAAGCATGTGCATGGATGAGTCAGGGAGGTAGCATAGCATTAGCCACTGACTGTGTGGCTTTATCAAATATCTCGAATATACTTCCCAGTCAAGTTTTGTTAGCTATTTAATCGCCTCTTCTCTCGCTCTGAAAGTTTCTTGCCAGTGTGTTTCTAGGGCTTTGATATCGCGGAGGCTCCCAGGTGGGCATTCCCGTATCAAATTAGCATTGGAAAAATTATCATTTATGGTTTCAATGATATTATTTGCAGCATCAGTTGCTCTTGAAACTGCTCTTTCTACTTTCTTTAGATGAATATCCTAATCGGTAAAGAGGATGTCTTTATGAGATTCCTCTATCTTGGGAAGATCTATTACTCTGCTCTCTAGAGTATCCTGCCATGTTATGTATCCTGAAATATTATCATCAATCTCATTAAAATTGATCCTCAGATCGAATGCTTGATTCATTAGTGAATCACTTTCCTTGCACATTGTACTAATGACCGATATCTTCTGACATAATGTTTCTTATTTCTTAAATAATAAATAATTGAGTTCTAATGCTTCGTTTATAAAATCCTCAACCTTAGGATTATCTTTCAACTAATCCATAGAAAACTACAACTGTTGTATGTAACTATCTTTGGCACTTGTTTCTACTTGGTATTGGAGCTTCAATTGGTCAAAGATCTGCTATAAGTGGGCCATTTGTGCCTTCATTTGATGGTCGACATTTTGGCTTTCTTCTGCTAACTGTTGCTGTAACAGTTGTATTCTTTCTTCCTTCTCTCTTAACAATTATTTGACTTCCACTACTTAATTGGGTCAGATGGTTCCTCATTATCAGTTGCGAAATCATCAAGGAAGGCTTTAACATATACCTTTTGTGGGTCTGGTATATGATACATGCTCTTCAAGTCTTTTGTTGTGAAGGACCCAATAACCGTTTGCCTTGAAATCTGGAATGCCTGGTCGACAATGTTAATATTGTCTATTATCCATTTTACCATATCCCTGTATGGTAAAATCTTCGAGCTAGCAACATCTATGTGAGGTAAAGAACTTGCAGCTTTAAAGTGGGAGGCTTCTGAAGAGGTAGTGGTGTCTATTGTTGTTTTACTTTGGATTATCCTATAACCCTCGCTCTCTACCAACTGGTACATGTTTTCCCATGAGGAAGTATCGTTGTTGACAGTGCATGTCATGTCTAAGAAGAATGGGGGCATTTATGTTACATTAGATGTAGAATATTATGTAGCTTCATTAGTTTTCTTTCCTTTCTTCAACTTAGTAATATTGTTACATAATTCTTTCTCGGGTGAAACTTGCAAATTGAGAATATAGAGGAATAAAGAGAAATAGGAGTTAAACATGGAAGTATACAAACAAATACAGCTTTGAAATGACAGGAAGGGAAGTTTAAATGCGAATCAATTGAAACAGGCCATCAAATCTCCTTGGTATTTGAAATCATAAATACCGTTAGAATCCCTTAATAACCGAAATCATGTCTTCGTGTGGTTATTTATTATTCATTAATATATTGCATCACAAAACCTTTTCAAATGATAAATAAAACTTATTCTTTAATTAACCCGCCAATATGCGATGGCGATATCATTGTATCAACTTATTAAGTATGAGAGATGTGCCATTGCGATAATCGCATTATCGCAATATCGCAATCGGCGGTTTGTGGAGTAGTGGAGAATGGATATGGCTGAAAGCTTTAAGCGATTGCGAATTTGTGAGAAGTGATTGGCATTGTAGCAGGCCCATGGACTTATTATTAAGTGCTACTTTTGTTTTTTAGCTTTAGCTTTATGATTTTCCTTAGGCGCATTCTTTAAGAAATAGCCTTATCACAATCAGGGAAATTGGGAATGGTACAAGTGGGGAGCATGTTTATACTCTTGCGATTTATCTGGATGCAATATTTTTAAAGAGTGTGTTTTATTGTTTTGTCGAGTCTGGTAGCTTATCGCATTTCGCAATCGGGATGTTCCTCGGTCTTATGATATATCTGTTTTGTTATAAGATTACGATACGGGGGAATTTTTCCGTAAAGGAATCTAATCAATACTTAAGCTTTTTTAAGGAATAGATATGTTATGGTTCCTGGGGGCTATCTTTTATCACAATCGCAAGTTTCGAAAGGGTAAATGAAACTTTGTCTCTTTGAAACTTTGCAATATGCGATATTGTCGAGTTTTCTTTTAAGGTAAGACTTATTCAAGTCACTCAAGCTTTTGTGAGGATTCTTTTATTAAAAAATCAAATTTCTTCTTAACAAAAACCCTAAACTAAACTATATTCCTATGTTTTTCAATTTTTTAAGGGTCCCTATTTATTAATCAATAATCTCCTAAGCTATTTAAAAATAAATAAATTGGGGGTTATTGTACAACACAACAATACCATACACTACCTCATACAATACTTTCCATGCAAGTAATGAGGGTGAAATCCAATTCAAATTTTCATGTGAAAGCATCTCCTCATGCTCTCGTTGCAGGCTTCTTACTGGATTTCTTGTGTGGACAATTGGTTGCATAGTGTCCATACTCATGGCAGTGAAAACATTTAATTTTACCGAGGTCTTTCTTCTTGCCATGGTTCTAGCTGGATTCTGCCTTGCCTTGGGTATTCTTTCCTTTAGATTTCTTTCCTTTGTTTGCTAAAGAAAAGTTTACTTCCTCATGAATTCTGGATGTGACACCATCTCTAGTGTTTCTTATAATATCCTCCTGTACCAAGTCAGACCAAAGTCTCTCCCAATCTGCAAAATTGTCTCTTCCATTAAATGAATCCTAATAGTTATGCCAAGACTTCAGAAGACCAAGGAGTTCTAAGCTCACAATTTCATATGATGACACATTTTCTCCAGCTCCTCTAAGTTCATCTCTCACTTCAGTGAACCTAGATAGGTATTGAACAAAAATTTCATTTTTATTCATTCGAATGTTCCTAAAATTATCTTGCAATGTTAATTTTCTAGCATCACTACTACTTTCAAATAGATTTGTGAGGGTTTTCCATATAACATAATAAATTTTCTTCCCATGAAAATTTGAAACCACATGAGCTATGACTTCCTTCCAGGATAATCCTCCTGGAATTGTTGTATCTTACTTCCATTGAGCCAGTTGTTGAGCATCTGATGTTGCTAGTTTTGGAATATCATTTTGTGTATACTCTAATATCCCATTGTCATCCAACACAACTTCCATTTTGTCTTTCCAAGCAATGAAATTTGAAGTTCCCTCCAATGCATACTCAAGCCTTAATTAACTGAAAGACATTGTTACTGCACTTGAATTCCTGCACTTGTATAATTTGAATTCGTGCACCACAAACTTTGTTATTCAAAATTTCTCTGAGAGATGATCAGGAACCTGGTTTCCATGTATTTTTCAATAGATATGATACCATGTAGAAATAAATTGAATTTTGCAGTTGCTACTGAAATCAATAGACAAAAAATTAGTCTACTCAAGTTGTAGAAGGGAAACCATACAATAGAAACACATGCAATCATTTAATCAAAATGAAAATTCCTTTTACTAGGGAACCCAACTAGGAAAAACCCCTCCTATGTTTGTATTATATAAGATGAGAAAAATGATATATTAGAATGACAACTTCAATCCTTTGAAGTTCAACCTGCAATGCAATACTAATCTCCTTCTACCGAGTCTGCTCTGCCCAATACTTATGCAAAATAGGCCTCTGGATTCCTCCTATTTCTTTGCATAATTCCTACTCCAAAAGAATAGGAAATCTCATATTTGCTTGCACAATTCCAAAGAAAAATTAGCTCACCTTCTACATGCAAACACTATACACTCACTAGTATACAATAATGATTACATATATGCCTTTTTCCTCCACTCAATTAGGAAATTCAATTGCATTCATGACTAGGGATATTTTTAGTAAATTGACTAGTTAGTTGAGATATCGGTGAGTTAACAACAGCTACAACTACTCAATTGAACTCATGTTAAATCTATTCTAGACTAGAGCTTAGATAACTAAGTTTCACTAAATATAACTCCACTAGACTGTTAGACCTTAGCAATAAACTCATGCACAACTCTACTTCTTGCCCACAAACTCAAATTGAATGACTTAGCCATTTC
>APFE030536567.1:0-15492 GCA_000404065.3 Pinus taeda
GGATTGAAACTAGTGAAATGTGGAGAACGAATCACATAACATCAATCATCACTTCCGGGGCTTGCACCCGGTAACCAGGACTTCCCAGGAGGTCACCCATCCCATATCTCCTCTGGCTCAAGCGCGCTTAACTGTGGAGTTTTTCCCACAATCAAGCCCACTTAGCTTGCTCCCCATTTGCAAAACCTTAGCAAGTATTGTGCCTCATGAACCATTCAAGTAGAGATCCCTTGACTCTTTTTGAATTTAAGTATGGGGGTTTACGCAGTGCATTATATTAGATATCATTTTGGGATTCAACTGCGTTAAGTAAGTCATTCACGTATGACCATTCCATGAGAGGTAGTCGTAACTGACTAATTTCTCATGATTTTTTAATAGTTCACTTAGCACTCATTGCATCGGGTGATGCTCACAGGGGTGAAGAAGTGGGATTGAAACTAGTGAAAAGTGGAGAACGAATCACATAGCTTCAACACTTCCGGGGCTTGCACCCGGTAACCAGGACTTCCCAGGAGGTCACCCATCCCAGAACTCCTCTGGCTCAAGCGCGCTTAACTGTGGAGGTTTTCCCCACAATCAAGCCCACTTAGCTTGCTACCCCATTTGCAAAACCTTAGCAAGTATTGTGCCTCATGAACCATTCAAGTAGAGATCCCTTGACTCTTTTTGATTTAAGTATGGGGGTTTACGCAGTGCATTATATTAGATATCCAGTTAAGCGCGCTTGAGCGCGATTTGGGAGTGAAATAGTTTTACGATGAAATTAAAATTACTTTTTTTGTTGTCAACAAGGATGTAGCAATAAACAATTCCAATGAAACATGTCAAAGCATGTTAATGTCAAAAATGACTCACAATATAATGATTAAATTCTCACTGACCTGAATAAGCTATTGAGTCAGATAATAATTTGTTCGCTCTTTAAGTTCGTCAATTTTAGCTTGTCTTTCAGGATGCAATTTATCAAGAGTCTGTTGGTGCTTGTGCTCACCTATGATAATTATAAAAGAAATTTCACTATAGTTAAAAAACATTAAATAACTTCTAACATGCAATCAACTTAAGGCTTTTAAAATCTCTTGTCTCATAGTTGCAACTTGCAATAGCGTGTTAGCCCATCAAATACTTGTATATAAATAAGCTCCATCAATTGTCCACAAAAAAACTAAATGTAATGGCGGCCAGAAAAGGAACAAAAGAAAAAATATATTAATATCATTGAATGACTAAAAGATCTAATGGGAGAAGAAGTAACAGAAAGTGTAGCAACGGATTGTGTAAGGCATCTCCAATCTGAAAGCCTATAGGCTATGTCCTAATCAGAGAGAAATTTAATGACACCTCATGTTAAAGTCCTCAACATGCCATTCATATTTAGATTGACCAAAGCTAACTAATATTGAAGAATGTGATGATCCAGGAACTCATGCAACACATTTGGATAATTTTTACACAGATCATTCACAACAGTTAGGGACAAAACAGGTTCATATGATTCAAGTAGATTTTTATGATTTTGGATCTTGAATGTTAGGATCCCAGCTCAGGCCCTTCTTAGCTTATTTTTGAAGTCTGGCCCATCCACACATGCCGTCATTTTGACAATTTGGATCACATAACATTTACAACAGTTAGGGGTAAATAAAAATTCAAAAAGGTTTGGATAGATTCAAGCATATTAGTATGTGTTTGGATCTTAAACATTGGGAGCCAACCTCAGGCCCTTCCTAGCATTTTTTTGGAGTTTGACCCACCCATGCATTCCCTCAATACCCCCACCTTGTAGACCTTGCTAAGATATTTCCAACATTCCAAACAAAAAATCCCCCCCATCAGTGTTTGTAAGTGAAAGTTATGACTTGGAAAATTTAAGATTCAATTTTTAACCCCTAGATTATAAAAGAATAAATCATGTATTATTTGCAATATAGTGATTTATGAGAATTGCGTCAATCCAAGAGTGTTGAATTGTAATGACCCCATACTGTATAATGTGAACATGCTTTGCAAATTTTCCTAGCTTGAATCCCAAGGCAAAGGCCCCACTAGTGAATGGTCATGAGTCCAAATAGCAAGTAGGTTAGGCTTTGATGTTATGCTTAACTGTTGTAAAACCAAAGTATAATAAATAATATAATAACCGCCAAAAATATTTCTTGAGAAGCACCACAGGAGTTGAATCCAAGAGCGGAAGAGGAAAGGGAATCCTTGGAAAGGTAAGATAGATTACTTAATGTCCAAAAAATGACCAACATTACATCAACGAGACTGCTCAGTTCATAAGTGGTAGTACAAAGTGGGATTTCAAAGGCCACCCCTATAAAAGAAAGAATCAATCCTACTCAAAAAGATATAAGCATGACTATCACATTGCTAAGAAGAAGAAATACAATCTTTGGAGCCAAGTACAAGAGAAGCCTCAATGCAGTGAATTCTCGCTATCAAACAGAGGGTATTCCTTTAAAGTCAAAAGAGAATCTATCCTACCATCCCAGGCTCTGGATAGAAATATGGGTAAAAAATATGGATCTAGTCTAGGGGATGTTTCTCTGTATGGAGCTCGTAGAAGGGAGTTTCATACCAATATAACATGAGCTATCTTGAAATCCCATAAGATAACATCACATGGGTTTTTGTATCAAGGGTTGGGCTACCTCTCATAACCCAATATAATTGTTTCCATGTGTCCCTTGCAGAGGTTCTATATTATGATCGTGCTATATTAAAATTTCTTTCACCTACCCTGTTGATTCATATGTTCCAAGCACAAACTCAAAATGTTATATGGAAGACACCCAATCCTCATGCATGGGAGACATAACATATACTTTTTCTTGGAGAGATTCTTTCCTTGTCATTCTTACATTCTTGCTCGTGCTGAAAGAATAGATGCCTTCATAGTTGAAATTCCATATAACCAAGCCAAGAAGCCACTGATATTGAAATATGTGTGAGTTTGTGCCAAGCTAGAGGGGTTGTAGTAGAAGTGGAAGGAAGGCATTATGTTTGAAGAGAGAGTTGTAGAGTAAGCAACATGAAATCTCATTACCTACTTGTTTAAATCAATGTTCACTACAAATGAGCTAAGGTATCATTGAAATCACTTGACCCACTTATCTGATTCATCACTGCAATAAGCCAAGGTATATGAATTTCAAGGATTCCCAAAGAGAAAATAGTAGCTCAAATTCTTTATTCCAACACTATGAAACTAGAGGGGATGGATTAAATGGAGATCGTGCCCTTGTGTTGTGTTTTTCTAAGTGAAAGAGGTTTGTAAATGTTTGAATGTTGGGTGAAATACCTAGAGAATATTTCAATGAGGGAAAGCATCATTGGTGTCTGTATGTGGCTATATTTTTTAGTATTGTGGGTTCGGATGGATTAGAAATAAATCCAATAGTCATTCTTTGTCCTTGTGGTCTCATAACCCAATTTGGGGGTGGCATTTACAAGAGATGCCTATGGTTGGGTAGTTGATCACTCATTTGTCACCAATTTGATGGATATATTCACGGCAAAACTAAGGGATTGTCATCATTCTCATGTCAGTTCTTTCTCTTTTGTATATTTTCTATATAATTCCCTTGACATGTTGAATTTTTATAGATACGATTAGTATTCATCATTGAATTAACCCACAAATATGGGGGGCCATGCCATCAATAACCTCACCTTGTAGACCTTGTCAATATCTTTCCAATAGTCGAAACAAAAAATTCCCCCCATCATTGATTTTAAGTGCATTTTCCCTTTCTTTCACTGGTGTATCATAGTCATTTCTCACGCATATCATGTGAAAAATTTTGTTTGAAAGTCTATTATGAAGTTATTGCAATGATAAGTTGAAAGATTCAAAGAAATAATCATCATGAATTGAGGAAATCCTAGTTAGACTTTCAAACAATGCATAATAGAGCCCCTAGTAGATCAACAATCTTCCAAAGCTTCCATATTCTTGATGAGATGTATGAAGCCTCTATGAGAATTTTCATCCCTTTGAGATCTCTCAAATGTCAGAAAAATAGGGTCAAATTTCAACCATTTACTCATGAAAGCAAAGCAAGAAGACAATAAATCTATAAACATTTGTAGCTCTTTATCAATTTTTGGTTATAGAATAACTATGCCACATTAGGGCATATCATTTCCTGTGCAACAATATGAAATTCTTTGATATATGAGACTCAATTTAGATTCCAAATTGGAATAGTTGTACTTTCTAGGGAAACAAACTTGCTACAAGTTGACCAATGAGAAAAACATGCATTTGCAATGAAACTATAAAATATACTACTTGAACGGATGATCTATATCAGTATATGTCAAAAAAAAAAAAAACTAAATTTGGTAAGCTTCAGTCCACTCCTAAAAAAATAACATTGTAGGAAAATGAATTTTCAACTAACTAGCCAATGTGAAATGAATTTTCAATGCAATTATCGAATGTACTACACAAACTGATGATCTATATACCAAAAACAAAATCATTTATCAACCAAAATTAAGACATCACATTTATAAATGCCAGACATTGTACAACCACTATATCAGATGTTCTCTAGTGTAATATGGCTCCAATAACTTGATCAATTACACTAGGATAGATAAAAATACCTAAAATAGCTTAGGATACCCGCTGGAAGCAAAAATAAATCTGGGAGGACTTCATCTATAGATAGGATAAATATATGTGAAGGAAATGAATACCATTCAAACAAGTTGAGTGGGGGATTTCACTAGTGTTTATGAATGGGAAAAATGGAGTTTAAGCCTTAAAGCATATGATGAAATAAGAGGAAATCCCCCAGTACAATGTACTTACAATCCTGTAGCCAAGTGATAATTTGATAAGTGGTCTAAAAATCCCACTTGTTCAAAGTAAGCATTTGACACAACTATGTATAGAAGTTCATATAATATTCCTAAAACACATAAGCTGAGAAAAACACAATTGAAAGGTCAATACAATATTTGGGCATGGCATGGTATCATTCCCTGCAAAATTCTAATCAAAGCATTTTTTTTCACAATCATATCAAGTTTTGACATCCTTGCACAGCCTAGTGATGAAATATTATGCAATCAAGAAGTTGAATAACCATATTGGAATATTTAAGCTGTCTCCAAAGGCTAAGAATATTAAAATATAAAAAGATAAAACCAACCAAAACATGTCAGCTACATTGGTTTGCATTTCATGATTACACTAACAAGTAACAACATTTTTAAAATAAAGCAAAGGTGTCTAGTTCCAAGGGGTGAATCTCATACATAAGGGAATCATGAGAAACATAGTCAATTTGGTGCTTTTCTAAAAGCCATTTTGTCATCACCCAAGTAGCATCTAGCACAACCTTGTCCACCCATCTACAAATTTTAGAGCAAAAAATATTTAGTTAATCACCCAACAAGGATGTAGCACAACAACCCCACTGGTCCATCACCTGTGTAGTCAATTAAAATAAACTAATGTATCATTTGATATATCTTTGTACTATAATGTATCATTTTAAATATATTTCTATTCCATAATATAATACAAGGTGCATTTTTTTCAAAAAAAAAGTATTGAATTTTCTGTCCATTTTGTATTAGTTTTTGAGAAAGAAAATATGAATCTACTTTTATTATACTAGCTTGGGTATTTGATTACTTTCCTTGCATCAAAAGACATATACCACAAAAAAATCTCCTTTGGGTAATAATCATGACATCTACAATGTCAAATGGTCCAATAGTCAAATGATAAATGTCCCAAGACACGGTAGGAGTATTTTGAGGGAAAAAGGCCCCAATTCCAATCCCATTATGCTAATCTTGCCTTTAGACCATCCAGGATTAGGAAGAGGAAAAACATGAATAAAATTATTCCATGCAAATAACAGGAACCCAAGAAGCACATTTTCATCACAACAATAATGAATCCAAGAAAGATTTAGTGCAAACGAAAGTACCTTTTTAGTCTCGGACTAGCAAACTACACCATGACAATGATAAGTGTGATATAGTATTAGCTCCCTTAACTTGCTCAACTCCTCTCAGCAGCGTTGGTTCATTGTGTTGGTTCTGGAGAACTATCCATGTAAATTGAATCATATAGACATTTATTTTCATTTTCATCCTTTAACTTTTCTAAAGAATAAGAATCTTCGATCTCAGTAGAATCTTCAGAACATTTCTTGTCGTTAACACTACATGGTTTTGCCAGATCAACTTTACTTATGAAGGAATCATACAAAATGGGAACATCCATAGTTAGAAAAGACCATTTCCAACAAATGACCACAACAGTAGGTCAACCAAACTAAGATAGTACAACCAGTTCCAGTACAAAGTGGGATTGTTAAAACTTCTCCTAAAACAATGTTAAAAGTAGAAAAATAATAGAATCTAAAAACAAGCTACAAACTAGATGCTAAACTTCCTAGTGAAGTACATGCATCTTCGTCACTCTTTTTTTACAAATTGGAACCAACATCTCCAACTTGGGTTTGTGCTTTGGATGGTGTTGTTTCCACCATATCTATTCCTTTTGCTTTTTCAAGTATAGTAGAAACACTCTTTATCTTAGATGTGTTTATTGGCATTAAGACACAAGTTTTGTCCTTGATGGAAACTCTCTTAGATGAAAGATCACAGTATAGCAGGTAATCAACAAAGAATGAAGAAAGAAAGGTATACACAGTTTCACCATTGACCAAGCTACGTATACATGTAGGTTCACTATATACAAAGTCGCGTATACGAACAAGGTATACACAGGTTTACCATTGACCAAGTCACGTATACATGCAAGTTCACTATATACAAGGTCGCGTACACATACACACACACTTTCACAAGAGGAAAATCACGTATAACTTGGAAAACTAAGTTTTTGGTCCGAGGTATTTGATCCATGGTATTGGTCCAAGGTATCAGGTCCGAGGTATTGATCCAAAGTATTAGATCCAAGGTATTAATCCTAAGTGGTTTTGTTCCATGGTATTGAGTAAGGCCTACGACTATAAAAGGAGGAGAAGATCATTAGGCCAAGGCACGCAAGTGATGAATATCTAATGAAGTCTGAGATCTAGTATGCAGGTTATGGGTATATGATTCTTTGCTAAGGATGCACCTATGTGGTGAATGAAGGTTGATGGATTGGGATCAACAAGACTAAAATGCATTATCATTATATGGTATGATCATGATTAGTTCAGATCTGAATATTGATGCATATCTTATCCTTTATATCTAATGATCTTTGTATATCTGAAGTAGTAAATTGCAGCGAAGGTATAAGTAACTATTTTCAGATCTGTACGTTGGTTCCCTTGGGTGAAAGGGCGTATACACACTGTTTTGACATAGCCAAGTAGCATATACATTATGAGATTTGATATTTGAGGTTGCTGTTGGTTCAAGTGGTTGTTGCAGAGTTCTGGGTTCTGCTCTGTGTTCTGGTGACTGTGTTTTGATAATAGGGTTTCTGTGATTCAATTGTTGGGTGATTCGGAGATTGATGATGTGAATATAGTTGATGGTTGTATTGCAGTGGTGATTGATTTTGTGCTTTGATGTTATTGATGGATCGAGTCTGAAAATCTATGAAACGTGGTCCCTGGAAGAAAGAGAGAAGGTTGTAGCCTTCTGTAGGCCAGTGCCTACATACTAGTAAATATATCAGCTAGTACAAGAGCCAGGGAGTTGTAGCTCCCTTCCAATTGTAGCTGGAGAGAGAGATAAGGTTGTAGCCTTCTATAGGTTGGTGCCTGCTTATGGGTATGAGTCTGTGCCAGTAGAATATTGTAAACATGTTTTCTTATAGTAAAGGAAGACAAAAACAGGTGGTTTTTATCTCGCATTGGGTTTCCACCTTACATCATGTGTTCATGTGTGTTTCTTATGTGTGATGATCTGTTGTGTTTTATTGAACCTGTTTACTATTTAAATGGTTAATGAAGTTCTGATGCACTAATTAAAGAACAACATATGATGGATTAAGTAAATCATAAGTTTACTGGATATACACTAGTTGCATTAAACAAAATTGCGTGTACACGCGAGTTCCCTTAACTGAAGTAGTGTATATGAATCAAAGTATGAAATGAAAAAGTTATATTGATTTTCTAATACTGATTCACCCATCCCCCCCCCCCCCTTTTCGAACAAGTGGTAATCAGAGTAGAGGTCCTTTAGAAGAAGCTTGATCGCTTGAAGGAAGATCCATCATCATGAGTAATCAAGAAAGAAAGGGATCCATCAAACCACCAATATTAGATGGGAGCAATTTTGTTTACTGGAAGATAAGAACAACAACCTATCTACATTCACTTGGAAAAGATATTTGGGAAATCATGGAAGGAGGATATACATTTCCATTAGCAATTCCTACAGATACGGCAGGTAGAAAGCAATACGAAACTAATGCCAAAGTTGTTACTATTTTATTGGGAAGTTTGTCAAAATCAGAGTTTGTCAACGTCATGCAGCTCAAATCAACCAAAGAAATATGGGACAAAATCATTCTGAGCTATGAAGGAGACTCTCAATTAAAATGTGCTAAGCTTAAAACTCTCAGAATTCAGTATGAAACTCTTAAGATGAATAGTGATGAAAGCATAGCTAGTTACTTTCTACGTATAAATGAGGCTGTCAATTGTATGAAGAATCTCGGTGAAGAGATAAAGGAAGTTAACTTAGTTGAAAAATTTTTAAGATCCTTATCTGCTAAATTTGAACCCAAAGTGTCTACCATAGAAGAAAAGCAAGATCTACAAAATATCACGATGACACAGCTTCACGAAATCTTAACTGCTTTTGAAATGAGAAAAGAAGGACCATCAAATATGAGAGAAACCGTATTTAAAGTATCAAAAATAAAAAATAAAAAAAAATCAATCAATCAAGATACATTTCAAAAAAAGAATATGAGGTAAATTCTGTCGAGAAGCTTCAACGGGGATCTGGAAGGTTCAAAGGTAAGCTACCTTTCAAATGTTTTTCTTGTGGTAGAGTTGGTCATTACGCTGCTAGATGCCCTCATAACAAAGGAAAGATGTCTAAAGAAGGTAATAGAAGTTATTATACTCATGATAATAGTGATGGCTTGTCCAATAGTGATGAAGATTATCAGGAAATTAAACTTCTCATGGCATATGAAAATAACGACGTAGAAAAAGAATAAGTTACCAGATTAAAAGATCAACTGGAGACAATAACCAGAGTAAGGGAGCAACTGCAGGATGTAGTGATATGTATAGTGTATTTTTAAATCCAATGTATGTATAGTGTATTTTTTTAATAATTATTTTCTAGCAACTATGTTTAGAGAGAATTTTGGTTTTGAATGTATTTTAATACTTTCTTAATAGAGTTGTTTTGTAGAGATTTACAATTATAAGGTAGGTTTTGCATTGAATAGGATTACATTGATGGTGGTGGTTCTGCGTTTCTTTAATATGTTTTGGGTTGTTTGTTTATTGTTTTTTCTTGTTATTTTATAGTGGTAGGATAACAAATAATTGATTGGTAAATAAATGCGTGGGGTTAAGTATATTTATGTATATATTTATGGTTAGATAGTTTGCTAAAATCCAATAATAAACATCTACAACTCCACGCTTTACCACCCATTAATAAATCAATTATTTATTCCTAACTGCAGTGCTCTTTTAATGAATAAAAACATTGTCACATCATATGTTGTTGTGCACGTCAAATTTAACACACCACAAAAATCAAAAGTGAGGTCAGTAACATTTTGACGCTTGCGAGTTTACAAGCTATCTTGTTACCAAGCCTCACAGCGTGTCTAAGTTTTGAGATCATTTTGATATCAAATGGCGATCCACAATGTTACATCGATGGTTAGTGAGGTTTCACCCCAGTGATGTTACAATGTAATGGTTGAATATGTTATTAATTAATTTAAAGTAAAAAATTACTTATTCATCAATGTATTTAAGTTCTATTTATTTATAAAAGAAATTAAATACAAACAAATTCTCATTTTAATCCTCTTCGAAATGGTTGATTGTATCAAATTTTCTAACCTATACTCTTTTATTGCGAGATAAGATTTATATATGATATTCAAAGAAGCTAAATATTATTAAGTTACAATTGTATTAATTTAAAGGGTTAAAAAACAAACGAAACACTTTATTTTCCATAAACAATAAGCTTTAAACGTGATTTTAAAAGATAACTCTGTAAATATTCTATAATAATTAACATTATTTGAATCATAATTATAATTATGATCATAAACAATTATTAATGTATTCCATTTGATCATTCTATTAAATAAGCTGTCGAGATCTTGACGTTATAAAAAGTCTATAATTTTTTTAACTCATTTACCAGCCTATTATTGTTAGGAAATTTAATTTAAAGAAGATGTAATTACTAAAGATAATAATTCTTCTGATCTGCGAGATTTTATTTGGCATCGTGTACAATTGATCTGATTGCTACATAACATATTTTACATGGGGAATTGAAACTAAATATTGATTGTGTGGAATTAGTCAATTATCTATCAACAATGGTAATAAGTGATTGAAGGGGATATTTAAACTAAACATCAAGTGCATGGAACTAAAGTTTCCATCAACATTGGTAGCAGTTGATTGAGCTAACCCCTTATGCTTAAAATGTTTATAAACATTATGTTTCTCCCTAGACATAGCTCTTATACAAAGCTATCCAAATACAATAGCCAAATGTTTAATAACATTGAAAACATTAGATTAAATTAATCCCTTGTGCTAAAATGTTTAGAGTTATCATGTCACAAGCTCAAGCACTAAACTATAAGTGATATTGTTTGTTCCATTCTACCCTATTAGATAAACAAAAAATAAATATATAAAGAAAAATATTTGAATAAGATAATAATTTCTCCTCTTAAATGTTGAAGCTAGTCCCAACAAGCACACAACATGCACACATGCATGGTTGTTATTTTTTAAAATATTATGTTCACTTGAATTATAACATGTCTCACCTTATTTTCAAGAATTAATGGTACTCATCTTCTAGATAAGTTGTTAGTACCTTGCATCACAATCAACTATAAAAAATAAAGTAAATATATTAAGAAAATTTTAAACTTAAATACAAAAGATAATAATCTCTTTTCTCTTAAATGTTAGAGTTAATCCCAACAAATAAACACATTAAATTGTTTTTTTCAAAATATTATATTGACCATGTTCTACCTTATCCTTAGAAATGAATATTACACGTCTTGTTTCTCTTAATACAACTAAGAAAAAACACATTTTTATATTATTAACTCTTAAAATAAAGTAGCAAGATCATACTCAACAATAACATAAAATAAATTATTATTTTAATTTATATATTCAATAAAATTAGCCATTGTGCAAATCTTTTATTCAATTCTCACTTTAGACACAGAGTTGTTTTAAATTTAGAGAAAGTGTTTGTGAATTTTGTGGAAAGTTATTTTTGGGAAAATAAATGAAAAGATATAATATATTGATAAATACCTAATATTAAAAAATATATATATTTCATTAGTTATCTTAGTTTTAAAATATATGAAATATTTTTAAATATCATTAATAATTAAAAATAAAATTATTTGTTATATGATTTTTAATTTTTTTAATATTAAATATTTATGAAAAAATTTGTTTATTAGATTTTGGATAACATTTATCGGGGTATTTGTTATCACCACTTTTTCATTTAAGTTACAGATTCATTCCACCATTAAAATGAGTAATTAAATATAGATAAAAATATAGTAAAAAATAAAACTTAAATAACTTTATACAATTTTAATTATTTTTTAAAACATTAAATATTAAATTATTTTTTTTACATTAGATACAAAAGTAAACTTTAAAATGTCTAACTTTTCTTTATATATTAAAATCTACTTATTGATATTATTAATTATTATAATTAAAATTATTATCGGCAAAGTGGTGAAAGGCGATCCCTCAAAAACAAATGTATACATGTTCATAAAAATAAATGATACTTATGATTGAACAGCTTCATATATCTAATTTTGGAAGCTAAACATGAAATGCAATAACATGTAATAAGTAATGTCGTAATTTGGATAGACTAATTGCTCATTAATACAAAGCTAATTTGTATGGGTTAATTCCAACATTGTCTTCAAAGTGAACTACACTTTGGCAGCATTCGAAATGACCCAGGAATTGATAATATAGGATTCTCAAGTGAGTTACCACAAAGACAGTGCAAATTCCTCATCCCTCCGGATAAAAAAAAAATCAAAATATAGAGGAATCAAGCTAGATTCACAATATTTAGAGGAATCAAGTTCGAGTTAAAGTAAATAGTTACAATCTATAAATAAACCGGTTATAGCATGACATTCAAACTCAAAACAATAGATTTGATATTACTGATAACTTATAATGGAAGTTGTTTTGAATCAAAATCAGGTGAATCCCGCTCATAGATGCCCTTGGTTTGAAAATCGTTGCAGAGTCCAGACACTCGGTATTGAGTTTGTATGTCTCAGCTGCAACAAAATTGATATTACTGATAATTTGTAATGGAAGTTGTTTTGAATCAAAATTAGGTGAATCCTGCCGATTCTAATAGATGCCCTCGGTTTGTTGCAAAGTCCAGACACTCGGTGTTTATTAGAGATTACACTGCTGAACACACATCGCTCAACCTCGGTGTTTATTAGAGATTACACTGCTGAACACATCGCTCAACCTCGGTGTTTATTAGAGATTACACTGCTGAACACATCGCTCAACCTCTATCGCTCTTATACCATATCAGAGCGGTAGAGGTTGAGCGATGTGTGTTCAGCAGTGTAATCTCTAATATGGTATCAGAGTTTATTCATTACATTGCAACGTACATATATTTATACAAAATTCACTAACGATTTAAAATTTAACTTCTCTGCTGGTCTAACTTTCAGCTAAATTTACAACAAAACATTTTTTTTTGCCTTCTGGTTAAAAAGTCCATGCTGGTTAATTTTCCTCAATTTCTTCAGGTTGACTATCTAGTTGAACTCTTACATTTGCACATGCTTCATCCACAAGATCAATTGCTTTGTCTGGAAGATGTCGCCCAGTGATATATCTACTTGATAACTGGACAGCAACTACAAGTGCTCTGTCCAATATTCTCACACCATGATGACCTTCTTACTTTTCTTTTAAACCACGAAGGATACTAATAGTGTCTGTCACACTAGGTTCAGCTACATAAACTTGCTGGAATCGTCGCTCAAACGCAGCATCTTTCTCCACATACTTCCGGTATTCTTCCACAGTAGTTGCTCCAATGCACCTAAGTTGGCCCCGAGCAAGCATCGGTTTAAATAAATGGGCAGCATCCATTGATCCCTCAGTACGCCCGGCACCCAGAACAAAATGTATTTCGTCAATAAAGAGAATAACTTTTCCATGAGCTTCTTCTACCTCTTTCAATACAGATTTAAGTCGCTCTTCGAATTCGCTATTTGGCACCAGCCACTAGAGCTCCCATATCCAAGGCTATCAATCTCACTTCTAGCAAATTGCTTGGTACATCCCCTCGAACAATTCTTTGTGCCAGCCCTTCCACCACAGCAGTCTTTCCAACACCAGGCTCTCCAATGAGCACGGGATTGTTCTTGGTCCTCCGAGACAAAATTCTAACTACTCTCCGAATTTCTTCATCTCTACCAATGACAGGATCAAGCTTCCCAGCATCTTCAACCAAAACGCGGCCATATGTTTTACATCCCCGAAAATTAGTATCACCAGACGCAGTATCTATCGTCCACGGCCTCAAATGGTAGGAGAACATGTGATTCACATTTGCTTGGCACACTATTTTTTCTCAAAAATTCTGGCATTTTGAATTTTTTTTCATTACCATTTCCAATCTTCCTTGAAAAAATTATTATCATTTCGAATCACTGTCCAAAAATCTGTCATTGAGGTTCACATCTGCTTGTAGAGTGTCTCTCTCTCCGCTATTCATTTGATTCCTCCATGGAATTCATGGGAAGAAAAACAGTGGTGGATCAAGATGATAAGAGAATGTAGTTTCCACAACCCGAGAAATTTACTTGAAATTGAAGATTTTCTGTTAACGTTGTCAGACAGCTGGCCAATGGAATGTGTAAAGTAAAAACCATTCAACTTTCAACTCACAAAAGTGCAACTAGTAGAAGAAACGTACTTCAAGTTGCAGAATTTCTGTTAATATTGTCAGAAAACAGAATTTCTGTTAACATTGTCAGATAACTAACCAATGGAATGTGTCAAGGAGCAATCATCCAACTTTCAACTCTGAAATGCATCTCGTAAAAGAAGTTGCAGAGTTTCTGTTAACGTTGTTAGATAACTTGCCAGTGGAATGTGAAAAGTAACAACCACCCAACTTTGTCTTTCAAATCACAGTAGTGTACATTAGTAATGGAATGCGAAAAGTATTTAACATTTGTTTACAGGGTTTTGAATAGATGATAATGGAGTAAGTCATTAAAGCATTCTCCAATATTAAGTAGTGGGTTTAATTGTTTGTTTTATTTAATCATTGTTCTGGAACATAACACAATTGTCTACTTTATTTAAGTATTATTCCTAAACATGACGATGATGTAATTTCACCAATACTAAACTAATAAAAAATAAAATAAATCCTATAATAAATTTAACTGAAATTGCAGAATTTCTATATCGTCATGTAATTTCACCAATACTAAACTAATAAAAAATAAAATAAATCCTATAATAAATTTAACTGAAATTGCAGAATTTCTATTAAATTGTCAGATAACTGACCAAGTGAATGTGTGAAGTAGCAATCATCCAAACTTTCAACTCACAGAAATAGTAAGCAGTGTGTAAAGCGTGACAGGCAATGAATGTAAGTTGTTTGATATGGAGCCGGGAAGAACGCCGACACAATCAGGAAAACCTTTGGTGCTCGGCTGCTGGCTAACATGGCAACTAATACCGTCAAATTGAGTGACAGGAAATCTATGGATATTCATTATGTTACTACCAATCGAGAAAGGGACAGGAGAGTAGCGGTACGAACTAGAGTTCGATGATGAATCACTAAGAAATATAAAACTTAGACTCTAACAATGGGTGAATAAGACTTTGCAGAGAGCAGTTGATAACGTGCGTTTTCCAGTGTGAACAACTATAGCATTTGAGCATGTTGTGTATGGTAGGATAACATTTTAACACATTAAATTTATTGATGGAATTTTTATTTGAATCGAGTTTGATATTCTTTAACTAAACAATGTTTTTTTTTACTATTTTAAGATAAAAGAAAGACAATGCTTGTTTTTATTATTTTGATATTTTTTTATTATTCGATTTTTTTTAATATAATTGTATTAGTCCTTTTTTTTGTCCATTAAATTTATTGATGGAATTTTTATTTGAATGGAGTTTGATATTCATTAACTAAACAATGTTTTTTTTAATAAAAGACAATGCTTGCTTTTATTATTTTGAT
>APFE030536569.1:0-19918 GCA_000404065.3 Pinus taeda
AATACTTGAAATGTATTTTCATGTTTTTGAAAATACGAACCTCGTTGTATAAAAAAATTATAGTAAGAAATATCCCAATAACCGAGATAAATAAAAGAGGAGGATGAAAATTGATTATGCCTAAGACAAAGGAGAGAAAAAAAAAGCAAGTAATGATGGAGGATGATCTGGTTGCAGGCATTTGGGTATTGCATCACCTTAGAAATGGTGCTGAGTATTTCTATATTTTATTAGGGCTATATTGTTATTTGCTTTAGATAATTTCATTTCTTGATTTACATATTGAATTCACCCCACAACGTCATAACATTATTCAGTTTTATCACATTATTCCACAAGATATGAAATTATATAGAAAGAACAATATCATCGTCATTGCAGTGGAACATAAATGAATAATAGAAGAAAAGCATTCACACATAGAGACAACATGATTGGTCGGAGACCAAGGAAAAACCAACTACAGGGAAAACCCTTTCGAATTCTTCTTCTTATTAGATTGCCATTGAATGTTTCAAGAAAGAGAGTAAAATGACCCATATCTTTAACCGAAAAACTATCCAGCAAGATCAACTAAACAACATCCAAGAGATGAACCAAACAATGCTAATAATAAAAACCTTGAATCAGAAGCATGTGATTAACCATCAAACTCTACGGCCAACAGACGAAATCTTTGGTCAATTGTGAAACTCAAAACCTAGTTTCCAACCGCACAGAGAGAGTGATGTGCGTGCGGCTAAAAGCCTTTGACCGCACGAATGAGCCTGCGTGCCTGTAGTTGCAACTGAAATTTTATGAAGTATGCCTGCGGCTAGAATCCAGAACCCTAAACACACGTGCGAGCTTCAGACCCTGCAATCTCGGCCCTGTACGAATGAATCTCCACGACCCAACCTTATAACTGTTCAAGCCAACCGCAAATGAAGAAGAATGATCATAATGATGATGTTAAAATGAGGGTCATTGGAATCGTACTTATAGCCATCCATGGGTGTCCGATTTCTCTTTTGGTCGACCTGTCCTCATTAGGGTTATTTTGAGGTCTAAAATAGGCTTCCTAAGGAAATTATAAAATAATATTGGAAGTGATAAAATAAGATTAGATTACATCATCAAATTTTAGAGGGAAAAAAGAAAAAAATAATTTTCAACTTATCTCCCTATGGGGTTACTCAAATTTTGTGTGACAATATTCATTGGATGCAAAATTTGACTCTTCATCCAAGGAGTACCCATCTTACATACTTTCAGTGGACCCAACTACACATAAAATGAGAAATACATGAAAAACGTGATTGCAATCACGTTTTTTCATGCATTTTTCATATTTTGTGTAGTAGGGTCCATCTAAAATATGAAACATGGGTACTCCAATTTTACACCCAACGAGTACTCGCGCTCGAAGTTTGAGTAAAAACTTAGGGAGATAAGTTGAAAAAGTAGTTTTATTATTATTTATTTTTTAATCTTTTTATTTTTTTACTCCAAAAATGGTGAATCATCCCCCATGGTTGACATCATCATCTTGAATCCAATTGGCTCTTATAAAATTTATTTTGGCTATACATTTTTCTTTGGAGGCCCATTTTAGACCTCAAAATTCCCCTAATGTTTGTTCACATGTGGGCTTTAATTTAGAATAACACTTTCCCTTGTCTAAATTGAGCGCTTCAATAGTCAAAATCAGTCCTCTCGAAAAGAGGAATCTCCTCCCATGGTTGGAATTTATCACTAGGCTTCCAAATTAACACTCCCTCCCAGCTAGGGAGAAATTCCAACTGCATCACATAATCATCGCAAGTATCTTGTCATCAAATCATGTCCTATTTCAATTAACTCGTCATCAACTGTCATCACTTAGCACCACTCATCTCTTCTTATCTATTGATTGTTCCTGCTCATATGCTTAACATTATAGAATCTAAAAGAAGAATAATTCAACATTAGAGGGGAGCTTAGGCTACGACCCTCAATCCATCACTTCTACCCCCGAAATCAATGCTAGCAGGGTTCCAAATGCTACTGCCCAGGGAACATTAGGGAGCGTATCACTAGGGAGCCCAACTCAACCTGGAGCCACATCAGGGAGCACATCTCAATCAGGAATCCAACAACAATGAGGAGGTCCTACGGGACACTCTCACCTCATGTCTATGACAGTGGGGAAGGTCGTATGGGACACTCTCGCGCCAATTAATCTCATTGAGTAATAGGCGAGATACAACTTACCAATCAAGGATCAGAACCATCCCAATGTAAAGAAAGTTTTAGCCTTGTGAAAATGACATTCCACTTATGATCCTCAGGGAATTTCTTTCTTTGACACCATAACTCTTCGGGCCAATGTTGATTGATACTATGATTTTTTCATCTTAGGGATTATGCAATTAGGATAAATTGTCGTTTTCGCTTATTTTTAAAGGATTTTTGTAGATTAGTATAATAGACATGTCTGTTCACATAGGAAGATATCACCATTATAGCCATTATTTTCCTATAATCTTTTCACTAATATATGAGTAAAAGTATTGAAATTAGTTTTCAATATATCTTGTGTACATTTTGGAATATTATGGTGTCTTTCATCTCCTTAGCAAACTCATGTGGAACAATGGTATCGAAACAATATGGTCTCTACTATTTTTTTATCGTTATTTTCTATGATGATGTTAGGGTATATACACCTAGGCCCTGAGACAAATGAGTCCTCAGAAGAAATTCTTCTCCAGCTATATGGCCCTAGACAACAGGTGAAAAAAACCATGTGAGGTGGGATGTTTTATCAATTTGTTCATCTAGGAATCCATCTAGACATAAGGTAGATGATGCATCATTTCATCGTGATCCTTCAACAACTCCCATAAATGATGGGATAATATCTTTGGAGCATTCCTTTAAGTGGAGTGAAAAATTTCAAGGTATATGTTAGTTCTAATACCCTTAACTTTGAAGAAAAAGTAGATGAAAACTATTTGAAAATATTGCTAGATGAAGAAAATGGTTATTTTCCTTATTCATAACATTTTCAATAGGGAAAATATTACATTTAAACTTATAAAGTGTCATTCCCACGCCAATCACTATTTGGATTTTCACTCACCATATTCCACTTAGGTAATCTTTACCAAAATTTTAGATTTGGATTGTTGAATCGCTACCTTTAATGCATAAATGGATTTATCACCTTTGAAAACCCCCACTAAATGTGGATCATGAAATTTTAAGATTCAAAATTTTCAAAATCCAAAGTGATTATTTTCTTTTTTTTTGTAAGCTGGGCGGGACTCTCTGATTTACATGTCCGTTAAGTACCCCTCAACGGGGGAAGGGTAGCCCAAGATTTGAACCCAAGACTTCCGGTTCGGTGAGACTTCATTTCCACGGCCCTTGCCGCTTGAGCTACCCCATGTGGACCCAAAGTGATTATTTTCATAATTAAGGTGAAAAGTAATTTTTTTGCTTCCGATTTTTCTGAGTTATTGAAAGTGGTGCAATTCATATCACAACTAGACTACAAACACACACACACACACACGCACGCACGTGCGCGCACAGATACACGTGTGCGCGCGTGCGCCCACACAAACACAAAAAGTTTTACAGATTTTTTATTTGCATTGTAGACCCAAGGACATGGAGAGAAACGTTTTTGCATTGGTTGATTTAGATACAAAATTTATAGTATAGTATAATATAATATATTATAATATACATGCACACAAATATATATGCATTTCCAAGGAAATCATTGCAGGAGTTCCTCGTTGCCTTGGAATATATGGATGGTGGGTAGCTCAACCACCATCCATAATAGTGGTTAGTAAGCTAGCCACACACAAGAACAAACTTGTTATCATAGTCTAATGAACCTCACTCAAGGGGACTCTAATTGGGAACTTACTTATGTATGTATATATGTAATTCGCCACCGATAATCTTAAAAGAAAACTCAAGTGATGCTTTCCAATATCTATGGATGACATCCCTTGTAAACATTATTAGTGTAGATGGTGAGCCTTCTTCAAGGGGATTTGAACGGGGAACATGATGTGTCACATACCTCCTTGACCCAATGTTAATAACCACCTACTATGCTTCCATCTCTGTTATTTAACTTTGATTAAATTTATATTCAATAGTTGTCACACGCATTAGTATTCAATAATCTCATAAATAAAGATAACACATGAAATTATACTCATATGCTTAGACATTCGACAACATAAAGAGTAAGGAGCCAACATACATAACATCCCATGCAATTGAATCAAATTAGAGTTGTTGAAAGAATGTCACTTGGAAAATCGAGCAACGCAACCCAACCTAGAACTAACTTCCTCTAGTTCACCCCCGAGCCGAGAGTTCTTGCCATGGATAAATTGCCTCTTGTTGATCTCTTCAATGGGTATTTAGTACCCTCTTTCACGATATGGTTTCTTTTAGCGGCGTCCCGCTTTTATGGATCTTTTTATCCATTCGGCCAGGCTTTTCCCATAAAATCTCGCCTTTCTCCCCCGCCAGTCTTTTCCTCATAAAAGCTTGCCTTTCTCTTCCGCAAGGCATTTATGTTTTTCTTAAAGTTAACATCTTTCTCCAGCTAAGTAACTTAATGGATATTTATCTCCCAATCCATTAAGCTTATCTAGAATTGGATCTAGAAGTCTTATCATGAAAGGATTATCCATTCCCATTCACCAATGGGATTTCATTTGGCAAGGATCTCATCTCTTGGTGTCTTGCTTTCCAAGTGGTTAAATTATCTTTATTTATTTAATAAAAAAGTATTTATTTTCATTGTTACACCTTAGACCTAACTTTTTTGTTACAACTCAGTCTTAGCTTAGGTCCGACATGATAGCAACAAAGTGTTACATACAACGGAGGGGTGTTACATGATGGCACAAAGCTTTCCAATTTCCTAGTGACATTGATAATAACTTGATGAGATTAATCGTTGGGATGTATGTATTTTCATGAATATGTTAAAATTGTTTTAGGGTCCACGCACACATAAATGTATCAAGCCATACGCCATTTGTTCTTGCTTATAATGAGTAAGATGACTAAGGAGTGGGATTTCTCTCTCCAATACCTATTTGATGCTTTTGATGGAAATATAACGGAATTTACATTTCCTTAGAAAAATTAGGGAGAAAGATGTTGGTGCTGGTTACAGGTATGGAAAATAGATTCCCCTTTATAATACTGCATGTATTGTGGTTATTTCCAATAAATAAGATCTAGACCCAGTATAATTTTCAGAGGCAATCTTTCAATGGACCTAGAATGTATATCTTATGTAATGATTGCTACTAATAAATTTAAAAAGAAATGTAGGTTTAATGATTATGTCTTCCTCTCCCTCCTCAATCTCTCTCTATCTCCTTCTTCTTCTTCCCCTATTCCCCTCTTTCTATTTCACCGTCCTCCTACAAGTTTTAAAATTTCCAAAGTTATTTAATGCATATAGATTCTTAGGAAAATAGAAATTAGATAACAGTGCACACACTCCAAGCACAGTAAGAATCACCGTGGAAACCCTTTGCCGAGAATGCCAACAAAACATAAGGCCACACCTCTCTATTTTTCAATGTAGTAAATTCACCATTTTATTTGAAAAAGATCCATAAAAGGAGGATGAAACTAAATTATATCATAGTGTCCCAAATCCCCATGAGGAAAAACTCTGAAAATAAAAAGAATATAAGTATAAGAGCTAAGTGGGTGATGATATAATGGGCCACAAGGAGTGTAGTTGCTGCATCAACTATCCAAGACCATAAATTTATCATATGAAGTTTGTTTTTGGGTTCTATTTATCTTCTTGGAAACATCATAATAATATTTACAGAAAGGGAGAACACAGACTAGACGATTCCTTCAATTTCTACCCCGATTGCAATGAAAATATTAGAAATGTTGTTTATGACTTGAAACATGTCCCAAAAGTTCAAGGATGAAATTTATTTGTAAATATGGATACAAGGTAAAATATGATTCTGAGATGGTGGAAATATCAAATGATTATTCCTTAAACTCCTCTTGATTTTTTACTGCTCCTTATTCATATTATTTCCTTTCTACCCATCCTCCCTTCTCCTCTTCTTTCTCTTTCCTTTCTATTCATCCTTTCTCGCCTGGTTCTTTTATTATCCCCCTCTTCCTATTGGGTTGTCCCCTCTTTCCTACTCCCTGCCACCATCTTTTTCTCTTCCCCCTCTTTCACTTCATCACTTCTTCCTCTTCCTATTTTACCCAAATTATCCTTCACTTTTTCTTGATTCCTCCTTACGCTTCATCTCCTTCTAATCCCTCCATTCCCTTTCTATTCATCCTCTTTTTTCTACTCCCATTTTGAGATTCCTCCTTGCTTCACTTCTTTTTTGATATCCCATTCTTCCTCTTCCTCTTCCATCCTTTATCTTTTTTCCTCATGTTCTTCCCCACCTTATTCCCCCTTCTTCCTTCCTTCGATTTTGTCTTCCTCTTTCTCCTTCACTTCTACATTTCCTTCCCTCACTTTCCTCTTGTCTTGACTCCTCTACTATTTTTTCCCTCTTTCCTCCTTTCTCCACTTCCTTGAGAATTGAATAAATCCCAAGGTTATGTTTTTCCACTTCCTCCTATTTTCCCTTCTCTTCCTCCTCAATTTATACTCAACCTATTTCGAGAGTCCTCTTTCCTCCTATTTTTCTTTGACCTCCCCTCCTTTCTCCTCCCCCCCATCTTCACCATCTTCTCATCCATCCTTCCTTCTTTTTAAGTTTCATATTCTTCTTTCTCTTTATCTTCCATATTACCTTCCTCACTTCCCTCTTGTATTCTCTTCTCCCCCCTCCATTTCATCTCCTCCCTCCTTTCCCAATTTCCTTGAGAATGGAATATTACCCAAGGCTATATCTCCTCCTACTCCTACCCTTCCATCTTACTTCCCCTTCGTTTACTCCTCTTTTTCTACTTCTCCTATTTTTAGATTCCTCCTTCCTCCTCTTCTTCTACTTCTTATTCTCTTCTTTCTCCTTCTCCTCCCCTTCTCCCCCCTCCTTTTGTCTTCTTTAGGTTTTCCTTCCCCTTTCTCCTTCTCTTCCATATTCCATTCCCTCACTTCCCTCTTCTCTTCCATTCTTTCCTCACTTCCTTTAGAATTGTAGAACATCCAACGCTATGCCTTTTCATATGGCTGAGTTATATTTTGAAGGTAATAATGTTGGAACAAAGATCTATCTTGAATATATTTGTGTATTGTGGATTGCGTTACTTGTTGTAGTTTATTTTGAATATTTCATTCCTAGGTCCCTAATTATGTACTTTATTCTTTGCCAAGTCCCTAATTATTTACTTCCATGGTTATAGATATGAATTCAAGCGGATTTGAATCTAGAGGTCATGATAATTAAAACAAGAGAAAGGGTAGGGAAAAATAACAAGGGAATTTTTTTTTTTGTAGACACCAAGGAAGGAAAAACAAAAGGTGAATAATGATCACCTATGAGATATATTTGTTTATTCACAAGTGTGGAATCACTATAAATGAAAATCCTTCGAATTTACAATGAAGAATTAAAATATGCGTCCAAGAATGTTTATAAAACAATTATGGAATATTACAACCCTTGTATGAGGTGATTAAGTGTTTTAAAAAACTTGTATGTACTTAGACTTAATCATATATTGATTGTGATATGACTGAGAACGAGGGGTTATAAGGTGAGGAGGGAATTGGCACCAGTTCAACTAAGTTATGATGTTAGATTCATTTCTTTAATTTAAGTGTGTGTATATATATTTTTATTCAATGTTGTAGACAAAGTCAAAATTTCCCCTGTGGTGGTGGCTTACTAGTGGTAGGGTATTAGTTATTTACAAGTGTTACATGGTTATTTTATTATATGATAAAATATGTCTTCATTTTCAGTATGTATGTTTGGTTTTTTTTTGGCTCACATGGTGTGAAATTAACAGTGGTGCCTTACTAGTGGTAGGGTTTTAGTTATTTACAAGTGTTACATGGTTATTTTATTATTTGATAAAATATGTCTTCATTTTCAGTATGTATGTTTGGTTTTTTTTGGCTCACATGGTGTGAAATTGATTGAATGTTAGTGTGTTCAAATTTCAAAATTTCATTTACGAATACATATTTTGTTTCTCTCATGGTAACGTGAGAAATCACTTACAAACTGTTGAAAAATGTGCAACAAGAAATGTTAAATTTAGAATGTGCTAAAAATAGACTTGCTAAAAATAGCATGTCCAAAAATAGCAGTTTGGCCAGTGAGGTCATTGGCCACATTGGGTGAGAGGTGAAACTGTTAAAAATAGAACGTTCTAAAAATAGCATTTCTGGGTCCATTCCTATTTATAGTAGTCCCTAGTCTATCTATAGGAAGTAAAATTAATTTTGGTCTTAACAGCAGTGAGAAATATTAATTAATTAATTCTCCATGAGTTAATTAGTTAAGGAAAATCAAACTTGAAGTCTTTGTGAGAACATGCAATAATTTCTCCAATGATTGGGGAATGTGTTCTTGATTTACTCCACTGATTGATAGAATAAGTATGAGTTCTATAATGAGAGAATCAGTTGACTTAGTTCTAACTAGTAAAGTCCAGTTAGATTATTTTAACAAGTCGTTAAAATAATAAAATATAGTTTGTTAATGCTTGCATGCATGTGACAACTATTATTTTAGATAACTGAGAATTCACTCATGGATAACTATTGCATGTCAGTTCTGTCAGAGATCCAGTTGAGATAAGATGTGGGACAGTGTACTATCAGATGCTTGGATGTTTCTAGTAAGTATTCCTTCCATGGAGAAGGATCTATTATAGGAGATTGGAGGACTTGTGGCCTATATATTGAGGTCTATGTAGTCCATGGTTTTCATCTTCTGATTGAAGATCATCAGGATCTTTTGAGTACAGAGAGAGCAGGATAGCTATTGAGTTGATTCTTTTTGTATGTTGAAGAGGATTTCCACTTGATTGATAATACATGGTTGGGGCTTTATGTTGGTGCTTTCCCCTGGATATATCCTGTGTTATATGTGATTGATTCCTTCTTATCAGTTATATGTGTTCTTATTGATGTTTCTCATGGTTGGTTAAGCTTCCGCTAAATTGTTTGTAGAAGTAGATCAAGTGTTTTACTTTAGTACATTGCATTACCAGGTGATCTATAGGTGGGAAATTTCTACATGGTATTAGAGCTAGCTGATTTGTAGAAAAAGTTCTACATTGTATCAGAGCTAGTTGATTTATAGAAAAATTCTACAAAATTCTACATGGTATCGGAGCACAGGGTATCAAGGAGAGAATAGTATAATGAGAGGAGATTTCAAAGTTTTGAGTTTTGGGCCGAGAGTTTGCAGAGCAGATATGAAAATTTCTGTACAAAATTTTCAAAAATAAATAGCAGATTTGGATTCCGTGCGGAAAAATACCCAAAAAAATCGGTTGAATTGGAGTTGGGATGAGGGAGATATCGCTGATTTAAAATCATTTTTTTTCTTAGAAAATTTCACAACGGCAGGAAAGTGGAAATAGATTGGTGTGCTAGCCAAGAATCTGTATGCTCTTGAGGTTCAAAATGCATGCAAAGCCTTGAGCAGCAAGGCAAATGATGGAGACTTGGTGGTTGGGAGGGAGGGTATATTACCTCTCAACATGCAGAGCCATAAGAAGTCTCAGACGATTGTGGAGGAGCCATGATTGGTGCAGCAACTTCAGGAGGTTGTGGAGCAGCCATAACAAGGGAAGCTGAGAGGAGATCGAGCAGAGACATCTACTCATGCAGAGACCTCCATTAGGGGGAAACTTCGAGCCAGGTGGGCTGAGGGATCACATGCAGCCATACCTCCAGGTAGGAGGTGGGGCGATATTGAGTGATCGTCCCAAGGAGGAGGGGCAGGATCCTTGTTGAGTCCCAAACTTGCATCTTTCCTACACCTTTTTCTAGATTCTTTCCATTCATCTGAACCTCCCAAGTCATCAGTATCATTGCATATTAGTTATAAAAGAGCATTTAAAGTGGTTTCTTAACTATGTCTTTGTGTTGCTGTTTGAACTAGATTTTTGCTTATGAGCTGCGGAATCTTGTCACTTTCCGCAGCCAGCTCAACTTTCCGCAGCTTTTTTGTTAAAGTCTATATTGCAGGTGTCTTCAGGCAAATCGAGCCACATGGGCAAGTTGAAAATGATGTGGACGTGGACCGAGTCCTATTGGCTCAGTCGAATTCATCAAAAGAGGCCATGGTCAAAGGTAGTCAAGCGGTGGTTAACCTAAGATTCTTGGACGTGGTTGTTCACGTGTCTCTTATTAGCGCAGATTGTAGGAAAGTAGTTATGTCATCATCTGTTATAAATAATGCGTTCTCATACGCATATAGCTAGCTTTTGTAATGTAATTTTGACTGTTAACGAGCCCATTGTGCCGTGACCTTATTTCTATGTTATGACTGCATTTTGAATACATGAGAAGACTCTGTTTATAAGCTCAATTCGTGGTTGATAGCTGACTGCCCGAGGTTGTGCAGAGGGCCCCTGTACACATCGAGGTTTTGTTTATTGCTGTATAGTTTCATGCTTTATTTCTTTACGTTCCTTATGCCATAATCATTCACGCATATATATCGCATTGCTTATGGTATTCACGTTTTATTTCTGCCCATAATTTTACATGATTTTATAATGCTGTTAACTGATCAGTGTCTTTGTTCCAGATTACAGTAGGCAGCCCGGGCATTTGCACATAGTTTTACAATGACTAATGACATGGAAACAGTCTTATCTTTTTGCTGATTTATTTTTCTTAGTTTTTAATTCCATCACTGTTTTATTTAGTTCAGTTTTGCACATTTGCTTTATTAGTTAGATTAGCTATTAAATTACTCATGTCATTATCAGTTACCTCCGAAAGCCACAGCGAGACTAATGGCGAGGGATTGAAGTATGAGTATGTAATTTGATATTAGTTTATTTTTCTGCAAATTAGATATCTGATTGCTCAAGTTGTTTATGATTACCTCGAAAAGCCATAGTGAGACTAATGGTGAGGGGTCAGAATATGAGTTGATGTAATTTGATTTTAGCTTTACTTTGCTTGCAATTCTTGGATTTCTTTGAGAACAGTTTCTTTTGTATTTAGACAGTAGCAAGGGTAATGGGTTTCATGATCAATAGTTCACTGTTTTTTTGACTAGTATAGTGGCGCATTTTCATTTTATTTTGGGAATTAATTTTGTCATTGCATGTTTTAAACCCCTTTTGAAGTTTGAAGTTTGGGAAATCATTATAAAGGACATCATTGCCTTGAACATTTATATCCATACTTATCTTTTAGAATTTCCCTCTCACATTAGGAGGCCAACCAAGATAAAAACACCCAAAACAAATAAAAACCAAAGACGACAAAAAGTAAGAGATAGGTTATCTTGCACATATAGTGCAGCACACTTCGTCAGCTTACGAATCTCGGATTGACAATTAAATGCAGCAATTTAGGACACTCTAAATTGACCAAACAATCCTTGAGGTACCCAACCTCTTGGATGAGACCTTGCTACAGGAGCCCCGATGTGGAGTAGCAGGAATTGACTGATTGGGTAGAGACAGATGCGGATGGAGCGACAGAGAGAGCAACAGTGCAGGGAATCCCAGGACAGCACATAGCTAGCTGGTTGCAGCAATGCGAGAGGCACAAGTGTTTTGCATAGTGCTAGGTGGCACAAAGAGGTGTGCAATGGTGCGAGATGCATGGAGATGTTGCAGTAGCGCAGATGTCAGAGAGGGAGAACTTGTCAGCAACAGGTAGAGCTTCAGCATCAGAGTATGTTCCCAGCCCAACAGAGTGGTGAGTTGGGAGTGTTTTTGTTCCAAGTGGATCGGGTAGATGTGTTGCATGCAAAAAATTCCAGAGTTACAGGATCGGGTTCGAGAGGAAGCCTTTCATGTTGAGAGGGAGTGTTGAAAAACGTGCAACAAGAGGCGTTAAATTTAGAATGTGCTAAAAATAGACCTGGTAAAAATAGCATGTCGAAAAATAGCAGTTTGGCGAGCGAAGTCATTAGCCACATTGGGTGAGAGGTGAAACTGTTAAAAATAGAAAGTTCTAAAAATAGCATTTCTGGGTCCCTTCCTATTTATAGCAGTCGCTAGTCTATCTATAGGAAGTAAAATTAATTTTGGTCTTAACAGCAGTTGGAAATATTAACTAATTAATTCTCCATGAGTTAATTAGTTAAGGAAAATCAAACTTGAATTCTTTGTGAGAACATGCAATAATTTCTCCACTGATTGGGGAATGTGTCCTTGATTTACTCCACTGATTGGGGAATGTGTCCTTGATTTACTCCACTGATTGAGGGAATAAGTATGAGTTCTATAATGAGAGAATCAGTTGACTTAGTTCTAACTAGTAAAGTCCAGTTAGGTTATTTTAACAAGTTGTTAAAATAATAAAATATAATTTGTTAGTGCTTGCATGCATGTGACAACTATTATTTTAGATAACTGAGAATTCATTCATGGATAACTGTTGCATGTCAGTTCTGTCAGAGACACAGTTGAGATCAGATGCGGGACAATGTACTATCAGATGCTTGGATATTTCTAGTAAGTATTCCTTGCATGGAGAAGGATCTATTTTAGGAGATTGGAGGACTTGTGGCCTATATATTGAGGTCTAGGTAGTCCATGATGTTCATCTTCTGATTGAAGATCATCAGGATCTTCTGAGTACAGAGAGAGCAGGATAGCTATTGAGCTGATTCTTTTTGTATGTTGAAGAGGATTTCCACTTGATTGATAATACATGGTTGGGGTTTTATGCTTGCGCTTTCCCCTGGATATATCTTGTGTTATGTGTGATTGATTCCTTCTTATCAGTTATATGTGTTCTTATTGATGTTGCTCATGGTTGGTTAAGCTTCCGCTAAATTGTTTGTAGAAGTAGATCAAGTGTTTTACTTTAGTACATTGCATTACTAGGTGATCTACAGGTGGGAAATTTATACATGGTATTAGAGCTAGCTGATTTGTATAAAAAGTTATACATGGTATCGGAGCTAGCTGATTTGTAGAAAAATTCTACAAAATTCTACACAACCTAGTCATATAATTGTGTGGGTATGCTAATTCATATATGAACCTTTAAAAGTAAATAAGTAAGTTAGCATCAACGAAGTTAGATCCTTTATAAAATTTTACAATTTCGAATTAAAAAACTTTAGAAAGATCAAAGTTTGATGTCATATACTTTATATATGATAAGGCCTCTATTTGGATAATATGAATATCATAACATAAATTTGGATCCTAAACCTATATATTGAGGAAACCTCTATTTGCATAATATGAATATCATAACTTAAATTTGGATCCTAAGCCTATCTATTGACTAAGCGTTTCCTCGCAAATATCTCCAAGTTGGACATTTTTGACATTTTACCACACAACATTTTGATTATTATAACAAATATCTATCTTTAATTTGTTACACTTGAATTTTTTGAAATTTTCACTGAGATTTTATGATATTATTGTTCCCAAAGACACTTTTTACAATCAGTGGAGATGTGTAATTCTTTCCATTCTCAACATTGAGTGGACAATTGGCTCTACAACCAGCATAGGGTAAACACGTTTACATGTCTGCTTAATATGTTGAATTTATATTAATATGTCCAATTAAATTGATAAACATTTACATGTGTTTAAATTAATATAGAGCCCAAGGGAGATGTTGTACTATCCTCAAAAAGTTAAAAGTAATAGAAATAATAAAATTCAAATTTGTTACATTGTGATTTCGTTTTCATTAATAAAATTACTAATAACATTTTATATTAAAAATGGAAGAGGGTAGATGGCCTAAAGTTGTCTTTAATGACAGATTGCGCAAGAGAAAAAAATACTTATGCACCAAAATAACAAATAATTTAGTAAATGGGGTAGTTGCTTGAGGTGTGTCCTGTAAACAACAAAGAGATAAAAGCTTTTGTTATGGAAAAGTTCCACAAGCGTACTTTGGATAAGGAGCTAGGAAGAAAGAAAAAGTACTATACTGAAGTGTTTATTCCCACTCATAGTCATCAACCAAAAGCATACATAGAGGCCAATATCTCTTGGAAAGCCAAAATTCTTATTGCTAAGCTAAGGACTAATTCTCATCAACTCCGTTGTGAAAAAGTTCCACAAGCGTACTTTGGATAAGGAGCTAGGAAGAAAGAAAAAGTACGATATTGAAGTGTTTAATCCCACTCATAGTCATCAACCAAAAGCATACATAGAGGTCAATATCTCTTGGAGAGCCAAAATTCTTATTGCTAAGTTAAGGACTAATTCTCATCAACTCCGTTGTGAAAAAGGGCGCTGGAAAAGGCAAAAATAAGTGTCGGAGGAAAGAGTATGCATTTTTTGCTCTTCTGTAAAAGTGGAAACAAAAAATCATTTATTTTAGAATTTGAGGCCTTCAAAGACAGCAGGGAAAATTATGCAGATATGCGGCAGCTAACTCTTGGGATAATCTATTTAGTGAGGGGTTTGTCGAGAAGTTGGGAGCATTTATTTTGAAGCTTTCACATAAAAATGGCCGAATACATCAAGCAGATGAAGAAGAATTATGTCCCATATGTTATCTTTAGCCTCCTTTCTTCTTTCTTTCTATACATATTACATTAAAATATAGAAGTAACAACAATAAGTTAACAACGATTTTACCTTATAAAATATAATATTGATTATGTAACCATATTTAAATTTACACATAAACTTACAATATAACAGTATCTTTAACCATGGATATTCACATCCACTTTGCCATAGATGTTATTAACTTTTAAATAGGCTTTGTTACAATAACATGGGCCAATACGATGGTTCATAAATACAATATGCTAAAAAATCATCTCTCAGTCATACTCAAAATATTTTATAAATGCTTTTTATAATATTTTTCTATTAAATTTAAAAAATATATATTATAATTACTTTTGAGATATATCTACACCTCTATGAACGAAAATATATAAGATATAGATAGCAGCTATAAATTAAGATAAATTAAAATAATAATTTTGTAACCATATTTAAGTTTCATAAACAAGCACAAAAACTTAATACTTTCAATATAACCAGATTTTTAACCAAAAATTTTAACCATACCGTAGTGTGGGCCAATAGGATGGCTCATCCATACCACATGCCCAAAAACCATGTGTCATTTCACAATCAAAATAATACTTACAATTAAAAAGACTTTTCACCATGAATACTCACCCCACTTTACCATGGATATTATTAACCACGCCATACCATGGGCCAATACCATGGTCCATCAATAACACATGCCCAAAATGCATCTCTCATATCACAACCAAAATATTTTATAAATGAAAAGTTTAAATTATTTTTATTACGTTTTTGGGGTTTTTGGGCCAAGAGACACTCTCCATCCTAGTATGGAAGTGTTTTTGTAATGTCCAATTATATTATGTTATGCTCGAATTAAATAACAATAAAACACAAACTTAGCATTTAAAATATTTTGACTGAGTGAAATTATATAAAAATTGAAATTAAACTAAAAAAATAAAATTAATAATTAAAACTATCTAGATCCATCTTAACTTCCGGAGGGATCAAATTTATGCAGTTGCAAACCTTTCTTCAAGTTTTGCACTGATCCCTCATCCGGATTTAAGATGGATCTAGAGTGGTACTAGATCATTTCATAATGAAGATATCATATTAATGTTTTTCATATGCACTAGTATGACACTTGGGAAAGTAGACTAGTCGAATTGAGAAAAAGATGATTTAGTCCACTGAAAATTTCTAAGTTTAAAATAAAAACGTATAAAAGAATGTTTGCTTGATCCCCTTAAGCCTAAATTATCTACTATAGGTGAATTCTTATCTATCTAGAATTCAAAAACATGAAAATCATATCAACATATGATGAAGAAAACAACTCCTAGATAGGGGAATCCAACTAAATTGTGGGAGGTGGATTGATGTCTTCCTTAGAGTTGAAGAACTCTAAATTTGCCAATTTCTTGGACAACTTTGTCACTTTAGTATCCGATTTCCTCTTGCTCCTCCAATATTTCCACAAGAACTTTCCCCATTGTTTTCCTTAAATGGTAGTAGATGTCCATTATTTGCATGTAGTCCTTGTATCTAAAGTCAAATTTCCCACCTACTCCAAAACACCTTCATTGGAGAAGAATCTAGGTTTTATTCTATTTGCATGTAGTCCTTGTATCTAAAGTCAAATTTCCCACCTACTCCAAAACACCTTCATTGGAGAAGAATCTAGGTTTTATTCCAGTTGCTCTCTGTACATTTACTATTTAGTTTTACATATCTGGAGCAACATTTCTATGATAGATTCTATTTGAATTCTTCGTTGCACTCTAAGCTTTGGAGCTAGAGGCTCTCAAGATGTTGTGTGTACCTCTAGATGTTGCGTGTACCTCTCCTGTTTCAGAATCCTCTACCTTTTGTCATGGTGAAGGTCAAAATGAAGAGCAGCCCAAAGGATAAAACGAGTCCAACATATCGAAAGGAGGAAGAGAGAGTGGAAGGAAAACAAAGAAAGCCTTACCATGTCGAGTCTTTTGCTTCCGGAAGCAAAGTCTTGGAAAGATATGATCGATTCGAGAGGTTGAAATAAGACTTGAAAGGGAACTTGAGAGACGAAGGGGAAAAGGATACAAGAGAATGAAAAGGATCTACTAGGGTCGAACTGGGCCAACATAAGTAACGCTTATTGGATTCAATAAACACATATGATATACACAACAAGGATTGAAAGAACCACCTTGAAGAAGGAGAGATTTAGAGGATCTCTGAACAAAAGGCTGACACAAAACAAAACATAGCAAGGGCCAAGAAATTCCTTTGTGGTGCCATGATAGGGGCAGGGTGAGAGTGCTGAATAGAATGGATTGAAAAGGACAGCATGCGTAGATTTATAAAGGCAAACTGAGTGACATGTTGAAAGGAAAGATTAAATCTAGAAGGAGAAATGAGAGAATGTAGCACAAGCATTCTTTCATGGACACATTGAGAAAGGGGACGACATCCTCATTATTACCGTGGGAGGTGAAGGTACAGTTCAGATCTTCTTTTTGGAGGCCGATCTTATTAATGATAAGACCATATTAAAGGTGAAAAAATTCATTTGAAGTGTAAAATGTCCTTATGTAACATATATTTTGAAGAAAAATTAGTAAAAAAGACTACAATATTTTTGATGGGATTGAAATATCACATGATAAAAACTTGATAACAAAAATAATTAAATATAAACTATAAATAAAATATTTTAATGAGCATTGCCACTAAAATAATTTTCTATATAAATAAATAAATTTGTAATATTCAGAATTAAAATAAATTTATAAAACTTGGTAATTTCAATCAAATAAATGTAATAGGTTAAAAATTCCAAAATGTCATTGGAATTATAAGAAAGAACGTTTTTTTTTTCCTCCACAATGCACCACCCACCCATGTTCAAAATGTTGACGGGCTGCGAAGTCGTATATTGCCAAAATATTATTGTATCAACGTGTTCATATTAATAAGGTTACTCAGATCAGATCAGTGAACCAGAAAAGTTTCCTACTTGTATATTTGGGGGGATAAACAAAGGAGTTGTCTATAATGCGACTTTTTGGAGATTCCGGTGACGGAATCCGGTTGAAGAAATGAGGTTAAATCTTGATTTTTAGCAGTTAAAATGGTTTTTTAACTGCATATTTGGATTCAGCGCGCTGAAAAACCCCTGGGAGCCATTGATTGTGCAGAAACTAGCTATCAAACTTGGGATTCCAATGAATTGCTGCCGGATTTTAACCGGAAAAATCCGCCGGAAAAGCTTTCAAAAAGTCGCGTTATAGACTACTGCATAAACAAATAATCGTTGGGAAAAAGAAGAAGGCGTGGTTCTGGTAACAACGTTTAGGTACTTGGATTTTGGTACTAATATTTATTTGTGCGTGCGTGCATGATGGTGATTTATGGCATATCTAATATTTTCATTAAGATATTCATATTTGTTTGTTTGTGCGTGTGATAGATGGAGATATGGTTCCACCGTAGACTGCTGTCTCTCATTCTAATAAATACATGTGCCGTTTTGTCGGATCGCTCATTTAACGTATTTCTGTTTGTCGATAGATTATTCAAACGGTCCGGTCCATCTGTTGTGTCATGTATGTCGTGATATATACATTTATTCAAACGGTCTATCGTCTATCTGTTGCGTCGTGATATATATATTTATTCAAACAGTCTATCGTCTGTCTGTTGCGTCGTGATATATATATATATATTTATTCAAACCGTGTGTTTTCCGTTGCAATGGATCATTCAAACGGTCTTTCTGTTGTTGTAGTAGTTGTTTAAACGTCGTCTTCCTCATTTCCGTGTCCGTGGGAGGTAACGACGACGACGCCCCCGCTTTTACATATATATTTGCAGTGGAATGGCGCCAGTCAACGCCAACCTCCTTGTAGATATATATATATATATTTGCAGTGGAATGGCGCTTCTGAGATATATATATATATTTGAAGAAGTTGAAGTGGAATGGCTGTGAGAGTGCCTCTGACCAAGTCAACGTCAATCAATCCACGTTATAGATATATATATAGGTATATGTTTGAAGTGGAATAATGGCGCCTCTAACCACGTCAACGCCAACCAGAATTGAAAAATCCTTACAAGATCAATCGTGCGCGGTGTTTTCTTGATCAGAAACGTCTTCCAGGCGACTATAAATTGCGATCGCAATTCAATTGAAAGCAAAACCCCCTTCCATAATTCCATTACACCAAACTGTAAGTAGGGATCGCAACTCGCTTCAAGGCAAAAGCACCGCTTTGGCTTCCCATTCCACGAGACTATAAATTCGCATCTCGATTCAATAATTTAACGGAAAACGCCTGGCTATACATTGGGATCGTCGTGATTCAATTGAAAGCCAGATGGCTAAAATTCAGGGTCTATGTGTATGTTTGCTTTCACTTTATCTTCTCATGATCGTAGTTGCAGGAACTTCTCCACATCTCGGTAGAAGCAGCTTCCCCAAGGGCTTCAAATTTGGTGCCGGGTCATCTGCTTATCAGGTTCAAGTCCCTGCCCATTCACTGCATTATTATTGTCTGGTTTCCTAGTCTTAACAAATTCTGACTGAAACTAATTTCACAGGACGAAGGAGCTGCCCGCGAGGGCGGGAAAGGACCCAGCATCTGGGATACATTCTCCCACATTCAAGGTAATGTTGAGTCCACACATAGATTGATATACCTAGCTAGCTACACCGTCGTTGTTAATATGATCAGGGGCTTCCATCTCGCTGTTTTGTTTATTTGTTGTTATTGAACGTTAACTTGCAGGTAAAATTGAAGATGGAAAGGATGGTGATGTTGCAGTAGATCAATACCACCGCTATAAGGTACTTGGCCGTTTTCATGCACTATTTGTTTTCAACTTCTTCTTTTTTTAGCGTAGTTGTAGTAACTTGATAGAATTAATTATCTGTAATGTGATATTGTAATCTGCACGCATGCATGCAGGAAGATGTTCAGCATCTCAAATACATGGGAATGGACCTGTGTCGTTTTTCTATTTCCTGGTCGCGTATATTTCCCAGTAAGTTGAATCAATACACGTCACTGACTCAACAATGGATGGATTGTTTCTGTGATAATTGGCTTTGGCTGGACTCTTATTTCCATGATTAAATGTCTTCAGAAGGATCACCAAGACACGGAGGAGTCAATGAAGAGGGGATCGCTTATTACAATAATCTCATCAACGAGCTGCTCAAGAATGGTATAATCATTTTTCCGCCGCGCGTTGCGTAGAGCTATATCTATTTTGCACGCACACGCACACGCAC
>APFE030536578.1:0-60999 GCA_000404065.3 Pinus taeda
AATATATGTAGAATAATTTCTTCTCAGCACACTTATGACCTTTAGTGTATTTACTATCACAACTGTAACAAAGCCCTTTTGCTCTTTTTTCTTCCAATTGTTGTGGTGTCAACCTTATAGGTTGTGGAAGACTAGGAACAACACTTCCATCTTTATAGTTGTGAGTGGTATGCTTCTTGGTTGCCATAATTTTGCTTTCCATTTTTCTTGCTAACCTGAATGCCTTCTCTAATGAATCAGGTTCCCAAAGGCGAACATCATGTTGGATATTATCCTTTAAAGTCCCTATGAACACATCAATCCTCTGCTCCTCTAAAATATTTTTTACCCTTATGTTAAATTTTTGGAACTCCTCAATGTGCTCCATTAGTGAACCCTTTTGTTTGAGACTTATCAATTGGCTAAAAACAATGTTGCTTTTTGTATCCTCAGAATGTGCTGTCAATTCATCCGTAAAAATTTCCCAAGTGATAATTTGTTTATGAGAGCAAAGTCATCGATACCATAAAAAATGAGTTGGTTCCAAATATAAAGGTTCAATACGTACCTTTCGTGTGTTTTGCACATTATAGAGATCGAAAAATTGCTCCATCTATAATATCCATGTTGCGGGATCCTTGCCATCAAACTTACTCATATTGATTTTTGGAATATGGTGGGTCTTTGATCCAACATTAGGTCTATGGAATCATGATTAACATTTCTTTTGTTCTCATCATGAGTTTCCTTTACTACCCTTTCACCATTAGTGACCATTTCTTGTAGCAAATTATTCATATTTATCTTCAATTCTTCCATGTCTATCTTCAAATCTGTCTTTCAATCATCCATCTAACTTCCATGCCATTCATCTTAGCTTCCATGCCCTTTATCTTGGATTCCATGCCATTTATCTTAGCTTCTGTTAGCTTTTGTGAGACTAACATTTGTTGCACTTAGTGTTGTAATTTTGATATATCATGTAGAATTTCTTCCTCTTCTTCATGAGTCATGCTACTGCTTTCAGGTTGCTTACTAGGTGTTTGCATTTTCTTTCCTCCGGTCATCAGTTACCAACACTAATGCTCTACTATGCCTTTTGAATTCTTCAAAATAAATTTTCAAACCAAGCTTAAGCAAAAATTTAAAAGAATCTACACACCTTTTTTCACTTTGTAGGAGCTCGATATTGCCTCTGATTTATCTCTGTTCTTTCAGATAATCCAGTTCTAAAATTCTGGCCTACAGTAGCCCTCTATGTTTTCTTTACAATGCCACCAGTTTGATCCAAATTGTATTCTCCAAGGAAGAGTTATGCGAAATCTGGCACAGTGACCTGATTATAGACTAGTTGAGTAGAGTGAACCTATACGACATGCCACGAGTCACTGTTTCGACTTTTGGCTCTGAAAACTTTATACAAGAAACTACAGTCCATCCTCTTTCTGTACCTTCTTATGAAATTTCAATCTATGCTTACAGAGAAAGTTATGATGATTTTCCCCAGGTCACCTATTTGGAATGTAATTGAGGAGTCTTCAAAAAGACCAACTTCCTCAGATCATATCTCTGCAAATATAGCGCGAAAAGCTCTAAAATTTGGACTTGAGCTTCAACGTGACTTTTTCTCAAATGGGTTGTTCTTTTAGCTTCTGAAACATTGCAGAAAAACAATTATAGGGAAAATTCCATGATGCCCTTTTTGGAGCAGTGAAATCTTAGAATCCCAAGCTCTAATACTAACTGTTATGAAGTCAGCTCAAGAAAAGATAGAAAAGATAGATGAACACCTTAGAATTCAGCCTCTGCGAGGGGGAAAACTCCTTTACATTACATAAATGAATGATTATTGGATGATTCAAATGACAAAACCTCCTTTCTATATATAGGAGTCTAAGGAGTCACAATATAACCCAGCCAATCTAGCAATAATAATATAAAGCCACAAAAATAGCAATAGAGGGATTCTATGGGGCACAGTAATAACAATATGGGGATAATACGGGCATAAAAATATTAATAAGGGGTACAACTAAAAGAGTAATAGGGTAATCACTAGTATTATAGAGACCCAAATGTATCTCCCACTTCCAAGACTTTTGAAACCATAATGTTTTCGAAATCATGTTACATCCCTATGAAATATGGATATAAATGTTTTTGAATAAAAATTTTTCTATATATTCACCACCATTGCAAAATATTTTATTCTTCATACTCATCAAAAAAATACTTTTAAAGCATAATTAAATGATATATTGATCGTACTCTAGATGTAAATATTAAAAGGGACTAATCTCCTTAGTATTAAGCTAGCAATGTGAAACAAGAAATAAAATTTGGTCAACATACATATGGTTTAGTAATAAGAGACTATTGCTATGAATATACCTAAGCATAGGGATTGATAGTGACTTATTATCATCTAGTCCTTTAATCGAATATAACCCCATCTCATCCAACCCTATCTCCACTATCGTTCCTATACCAACCTCCTATCTCAAATTACCAAGTAACCAATGCTTAATCTTTATCATACCCCTCTAGGTGAAAGATGCCACGCTCTTTTTCAAATCCCTGTCTTCGATATAGGTCATTATTTATATATTTTTCACATTTTTTAATTTTATAATATACTACCATATTTTTTTCCCATTTAATTCCTTCCATAGATTCTCAACTAGTAAATCCATATTGAAGAATTTTGTATCCTTAATATCCCATCCACCAATCACCACTTTACAAGAGATCACCTGTATGCTAACTAAATGTATTTTTTTCCCTTTTCCTTTAACAACCTAAGGAAATTTTGCAATAATAGATTTAACTATATTAATGGTATATTTGAATGATATCAAAAAGACATTTACGACTGGATGTTGAATGAACTAGGTCTAAGGGTATGGCGACTTAAGGTTTCTGCAGAACCTGCAATGGCAGACCTGAGGAGACTTCTGCAATACTGTCATACCACCAACAATACGAAAGGTAACACATGACAAGAAGTAGTGCGAGCAACATGAATACCCCCTAGGGGGAGGGCGCTGCGCCTCCCCCCAACGCAAATGATTCTCCTTAGAGGTGTGAGGAAGGAACTTGTTCAACTGATCAAAATGGAGACAGAGACAAGATAGATCCACAAGATGCCAAGGAAAATGACAGGGAGAACCCCCAGGTCATCTCAAACACCTGTAGGTCGATCACGGCTAAACACCTGAAAATAGAGGTCCCAAGTCATCGGATCAATGCTCAGATCTAGTACATGAGAGATCATGCATTGATAGTGCTAGAGTCGGTCTGTTCAGCCCTCCGTCAAAGATCAAAAGCTCTTTATTGCATTTCATTTTTAGGTGTCTCTCTCAATTCACTCAGTTGCATTCCGCTAGGAGTATGCCATAATGTGACGGAAGGGTCTTGTTATTCATTACCCCTCATGACTTGCACTGTTGGCTTAGGTCTATTCATCAAAATCAAGTTTTAAAGTCACTTACAGTCCTGTTTTAGTCTTTTGATCAGTAAGAGTCATTTCAGTCACTAGGTCTAGGTTTAGTTGATTTGGCCTTCAACAATGTCCAACAATACCAGCATACCCACGAGGGAGGTTTGAAGAAAAATCATCATTTCATTTTTTAATACATTTCCATGTGATTTTTAAAAGTTTTTCAGTTGTTGAATTCTCCAAGTGCAACCCTGGTCTTCCTTTGTCAAGACATGACACTATCCCTGTAAAAATAGCCAAAAGATTCATCATTTAAGCCAAAATGAAAAAGGAAATTTGAAAAACAAAATTGTATTAAAATGTGAAAAGGTGTCGATGCCAAACATTACAAAGATGGGTTTCTGAGAAAAAAAAATCAAATCCATGTCTTTATAAGGATATTTCTATGTGTATCAATGCCATTTCCATACAAGAAGATCAAGAAACTCGATGTTTGTGGTCAGAGGGCGATTTTCAAAGCCAAGACTATGTCTAGAGTGCATGCGGCGCATTGGGTTAGAGCGCGGTAGACATAGACCGCGCGGCGCATTGGGAAAATTTCCACAGTGCTTTTCTCCACTGCCACGGTGCATCCATGAGGCGTGGCGCACTGGGCTTGTGCACGGTGCATAGAACCTCCAAGACAAAAATCATCATGGCTTCAATAAAAATTAAAACAATTCAACCCATTTGCATGCCAAGATCTGAGAGAAAGCAATTCAAAGCAAGTTTTGTGCACAAGTGTGACATTGGGTGAAATTGGAAGAAACTTGGCCTGCGCAACGCATAGAGCAGGTGGCGTGGCGCATTGGGGAGGAACGACAAACTGGGAGGAAATGCGCAGCGTTAATTTACACGGGCATGGGGCACTGGGACGGCGTGGCGCATTGTGTATGTGGCGCGACGCATACACTTAAAGGACCGTAACTGCCTAAAATTTCTCCAAATTGCCAACAACTTACACGTATTTGCCAGGTATAGTTTTCATCTTAGTGTTTCATCCAATTTTGTGATAAGCCATGGTGGTCTGTGGATGATAATGGTTGAAACAAAAATATCAAACCCTCCCTCTAAAATACCTCACGAAAACTTGTTGTTAGGGTTTCAAAATCATTGTTTTGCTACCAAATTCACTCCTCCATCTCATTTCTCCCTTGTTTTCATCATTCCCTAATTTCCTATCCCCCCTAAGTTCATTAATTTCTTCTCATACATTCTCTTCCCCAAATTCTCAAATCCAACACCTCAAACCCTACACAACAATTCCTAACCCTATACATCAAACCCCTCAAAACCCTCCTACATTTCCCTAACAAAATTTGTCCCAATAGTCCCTAATCCCTTACTATTTTCCCCCTTCCTAACAGTCCCTTGTTGCACTTTTTCCCCTTGGTGGAAGAATTCAGCCACATCACAAAAGAGTAGTCCAACACAGTTTATACACCAGCATCTATTTATCCAAGGCAATTTGTATAGCAACAATTATGTCATCTGACCATTCATCTAATTATGAAGTGGAGACCCAAAGTAACTCACCGATGGAGGAACATGCACCCCGGAGGCCTCATAAAGGTGGCAGACATGTTAGAGAAGAAATAACCACCATCACTGAATTGCAAGCTTGCCCTCTTGCCAGCTCTTGTTTCTAGTTTCAGTCATGTTATCAATTTTGTGAGAAGGTTGCTACTGTTCAAGTCCATCATGAGTTGGCTCGCTTATTTTTACTGCATTTACATGGTGAGCGAGTTACTTTGGCGGGTGTCACTTTCACACCTACACCAGATTCTATCTCATTACCAACCGACATACCTAACATTGGAGAGCCATGGAACAAGAGGCAGAAGATTGACCAACAACATTATGAGCCATATATTAAACCCAGTTTCTTGAGGCAGCTAAAGAGAGTGTTCCCTTTCCGATACTTCAAAGATGAATATGCTCCACTAGTGAAATTAATCATGAAGTATTTCAGTTGTGAAGGTCGTTTCTCCCTATTATATGCTTATCACATAAGGTTGCTCATGCATTTCACCCGCATACAGATGATGAACATCCCATATTTCATATGCCGAAACATAGAAAGGATGACCATTCTTGTGCAGCACAAGACCCCTTATAAACAGTTGAACAATATTTACCATTTTGCTCTCATCAAAATTTTGGTGGTTCATCAGCTTGGATTATAGGGCATCACCTGGGATGACTTCATCTCTCGTGATTTTTTTAGAGATTCACAGGGACCGTCAAAGGTTGGGCATGAGATAGGTGGACCTTCTCATTAGCAAGAAGGCCACGATCCACACATTGCTACTATACCATTTTTCATTACTTATCAGAAGGGCACGAGGCAGTTGTTCACGGTAGCCAAGCGAGTGCTATCTCCACCAGGTGTGGAACGGGCCTCGCTTCTGACATCAACAACATAGGTATAGGACAGGGGCAAGAGGCAAATGAAGGATGAGGAGCCTTCAGGTGAGAGGGACTTTATTCTTGTTCAGGATGATGATATAGGCATGGGCCCTCAAAGTTCACATCTTAGAGAGATTATCCAGGAGCAGCAGACATAGATCAAAGCCTTGTCCCTTGACTTGGAAAGGACTAAGTGGACTATGAAATAGTTGGATCATAGGAGCAAATAGCTCGAAGATCAGAAAGAAATCATGGAGTTGCAAAACATCCGTGAGAATCGCCAAGCTGCCCAAAGGAGGAGGATTGAGGCCACTTCATTGGAGCAAGAGATTAATGATGATCGGGAGTCTTGGCTCGAGAGAGTCAACATCCACCTAGAGAGACTATTGGCCAAGGCCAATAGGGACAAAGCATTATTGAGACACATGTATTTCCATTACAGGGCATGAAATATAAGTTCCAAGGCATGAATATGGAATCTAAAGGCAAAATTAAAGAAGGCAATAAGGAAGCAAAAGAGGCAAAAGGAGCATGATTGCCTTCGGATATTGGCCAAAGCCTCTTTAGCCTAGCATGACAATTGATAGAGAAGTTCCAACCCAAATTTCAAGAAATTTGGAGCAATTTTTTCATTTTTGAAATTTTTGCACTAAAAAAGAGGTTTTAACTCCCTATGCGATGTGCCACGTGGCGCTCGCTTTTTCTAGAGGGCTCCAAATTTCAGAAACTTTACATTTTTGGATTTGGCATGAAACATTATCATTGCTAGTGCATGGCCAAGAAATTTGGGCAAGTTTTGGGCCCTCAAAAGGTCAAAAAACACTCAAAAATGACGTCTTTGCTCCTATTTTGACACACACGAAGCAGTCCTAGGAGATTGATGTTTTGGAGGGGTAAATGGACACCCAATTGAAATATTCCACTTGGATTGGAAAGTAGACAGGCAGGGATTTCCAACGAGCTATCATGAGCTCAATTTGGACTCTGGGAAGGGCCTCAAATCCAACTCCAAAGTTGCATGACGTATAGAGAATCAGGCGCGGCGCATAGAGGATTTTAGGCTTATTTTTCACTGTACAACTCAGAAATTCGCCCAATTTTGACTAGTTTTTCTTTTTGATGTAATTATTGATCTATCTTGATGTAAGTTGATGAATATGATGTAATTTTGGCCCATATTTACTTGTTCTACAGGATTCATTCACTAAAAGGTGAAAATTAAATGAATGAATCAGTTTCCTAGCATATAGAGGCAAGTTGTTTGATTGCCTAGATTTCAGTGCTTTGTCGAGAATTGGTTGAAACCGCTCCTAGAATGATGGGATCGAACCCTAGAGGGATGGGAATGGTTTAGGATGGTCTATATCATGTAATTTCTCAGTCATTTTCAGGGTTGGACACTTGGGATTGCTTGGCACATCGTTGTACATTTTATCTCTACATTTGTGGCAAACGAAAGACTAGGGTTTTGCAGCACTTGTTGGGATCCATGTGGCTATATGTTTTGATGGTGTTTTTCTCAATGTAACTATAAGTTCATTGATGTTTATGTGTACCATTTTCCCTTCTCTTTTCTTTTGAAATTAAACAAATGAGTGATTAAGGTAGAATTCATAGGACTGTTGTGCTCTTCCCTTAATTTTTGTTTAATTTTCAATGTTTTGATATGTTTGAGGACTCTTGAGACTTTCTTGCCCTCCTTGGCTCCTCACCAGTCTGATCCATCCATTCATTCATTTCAAATCATCAAAGCAATTGCCTTCCTTGCCCCAATCAGAACTCTGCAAAAATTTGTGCTCATCCCCAAACCCAAAATTTCCTTTCCCTGTTTCCAACAAAAATCCCCCAAAAACTCAAATCAATCCTTACACTTCATACCTAGACTAACATTAGTTGTTAAATTGGTCATCTCAATTCCCATAAGATTATCTTTTACTGAGAGTGACCCGGAGAGAGCCCTCTCCTGTCCTCATAGGGCTAGCTACAAGGCTGAGCGTGGTTTGATGTGGACTTAGAATCTTACCTTTTCAACCTAAGGTAAATCTAGGCTCTAATAGATAGGCAAATTCATAGGTATGTGGCCAACAGAGAATGCACTGCATGGCTGGATAGCAGCGAAGTGGAAGCCAAAAGGACACATAACACTGTAACTAGGACCTGAAGGGTTCTTCACGGCCATCTTTAACTGCTTGGAGGACCGAAATAGAGTACTAGATGGCGGCCCCTATTTTTTCAACGCAGTTGGCCGATATTTGAGGGGATGGGTGGGGTGCTTTAATCTAGACAAAGAAGATCTCAGCTGGGTGCCAGTCTGGATCTGTCTCTACTCACTCCCGATGGAATACTTGGACAAAGAGACATTACAAACCATAGGAAATGGTCTTGGTGAATTTGTCAAAATGGAAAAGGAAACAAAACTCCAAAGATATACCTTCTTTGCCTGCATTTGCATTTATATGCACCTTAGCAAGGCACTTCCGGATGCGGTAAGTATTTTTCATGACGATGTTGAATGGGTTCAGTTAATTGATTATGAACATGTGTCGTTCAGGTGTAGGAGATGCCATGCATTGGGTCACCTATTTCAGGACTGTCCTCTTAACCAGAAACCCTCGAATACCACTTCCTCTGAGGAGTCGGATTTGACTAGCTTCACTAAAGTTTCCAACCATAGGAATAATCATAAGAAACCTGCTACAATCCCTAAGAAGCCTCAAGCCAATTCATCGAAACCCTCTATAAACAATAGTTTTGAAGTGCTAACTCAACAATAAATACACAACCCTGAGCCCCTTGACCCATCAGAGAAGGATCCCATGATAAGCAAACAACTTGCACATTCTGATCCCAAAAAAATCCCAAAAGAGCCATTACCCATAGATCCTTCCTCCATGGCTATGTGCACAGTCCCAACCTGTTACTCGCAAGGAATGGAGGTAGACAACTCACAGCCTGACCTTCCAAGGCAACAAAAATAACATAAGACATAAGTGACACACAACATATGGAAGAAGAACCAGAAAGCATAGACATTGGGGATTTAGACATTTTTGGTCTAGAGCAGGCATGCAAAACAAAAAAATATGATAAAATCCCAGAGTGACAGTTGGAGAATCTAGAAGTAATCCTCTCCAGAGCTCAAAGGCAAAAATTCATAGGTATTCAAACTAGAGGTCTGTGGTATGGGAAAAGCATAATCAAAGATAACAAAGAGAGAGGGACAAAAACAAATCTTCAATGCACCATCCACATTAAGGAAATTCTAGTGGAGTCAGCTAGGTACTCCAAGCTTACAAAGTATTACAACTCTGTCTCGAACCTTGCATCATGAAGCTAATCTCATGGAACATTAGGGGGCTCAATAGCCCTGGGAAATGCAGACTGATTAAGAACATGATAAGGCAAGAGAAACCCCAAATTCTCTTTCTGCATGAAACTGCATGCAACTCCATCTCTCTATACCGAATTGCTTCAAAAGTCTGGCTGGGTAGTATAGCAGCAATAGTAGAAGTTTTTGGCGCCTTGGGAGGTTTGCGAACCATCTGGGATGCACGCACCATCGAGCTCAACAACATTCATGCAAACAAGCATTTCCTTCAAGCTGCTTTCCACATTGTAGGCACCAGTATACATGGTCGCATAACCAATGTATATTTTCCCCAGGAAACTATGCATAAGGTATAACTTCTAAATACCCTTTCCTCAATCAATACTGATAGGTCTCATCCACTCTAGATCACTGGTGGTGACTTCAACATGATAACCAAGATGGAAGAAAAATGAGGAGGAAGGAATAAGCTGGACAAGGAAAGTAACAATCTAAAATATTACATTCAAAGAAATTGGCTTATTGACATGCCATTCAACAATGGAATTTTTACCTGGAATAACAAAAGAGCTGGTTCGCACAAAATTGCATCTCACCTGGACATATTCCTAATCTCTGATAACATAATCCACTTAGGGGGAGACCTTTCAACTTCAATCTCGCCATTGAAAAGCTTAGGGAATTAGCCAATTTCTCTCCAATTGCCTCGACTAGGTAATGCTACCCGCAGGCCTTTTCGCTTCGAGGCTTTTTGGCTGACACATCTTGATTTTGTCAATCTGGTAAATTCAAAATGGATCAACTTTTCTTCACCAAATGGTACAAGCATGTTCAAATTTCAGTAGAAGCTTAAATACCTCAAGTGTAAAATAAAACAATGGAAGCATTCTTCATTTGGTAACATTTTCCAGGCTCAAACTACTCTAGTTGAAGATATGAAGCAGTTGCAGCAATAGATCATCAAGGAGGGAAGATCAGAGGAATTTTCTGAACCGGAAAAGTCTCTTGAAAGTCAGATCTCAGAGAGGGCCAAACAATAAGAAATTCTCTTGAGGCAAGAATCGAGACTCAGGTGGCTAAAGGAAGGGGAAAAAATGCAAAAAAATTTCACCGTTCCACTATTCAACACCAAATGAATAACAATATTACTCACATCCAAAATGAGCAGGGGGTAAAAGTGGAAAAACATGAAGAAATCAAGCTCGAACTTCTCAACTACTTTAAGCAAGCTCATCAAGAACCACAGGTAGACAGAATGCAAGATATAGGAAAAATCATAGAGAACATCCCCAAACTCATCACAGAAGAGCTCAACCAACTCTTACTCAGGCTGATCAACTTACAGGAAGTTGAAAATGCAGTTCATCAACTAAAAGAAGGCAAGGCGCTGGGTCCAGACGGAATTACCTCCAACTTTTTCCATAATTTCTGGGAGCTACTTAAATTGGAAGTTTGGCAGATTGTTGAGGAATCAAGAGCCATGGGGTGGATGCTTTCGGCTGTGAATGGCACATTCATAGCCCTTATCCCAAAAGAAGCTCATTCTAACACCCCTAACAAATTTTGGCCCATTTCCCTGTGCATCGTCATCTACAAGATAGTTTCCAAAATCGTATCTTCAGAACTCAAATCACTGCTACCACTTCTCATTTCTCTGGAGCAGTTAGGATATGTAGAAGGTAGGTAGTTACAGATGGCATAATCCTCACTCATGAAATCATCCACGCACTTCAAGAAATCAAGTAAGCTACTTAAAATTGACCTCTCAAAAGCCTTTGACAGTTTAAGTTGGATATATATTCAAAAGACCCTATCTGCCTTTGGTTTCTCCCCAACTTCAATTCATTGGGTCATGAGTATCATCTCCTCCTCTTTTTTCTCAATTTTTATCAACGGTATCCCCTCATCTCCTTTTCGGCCGTCCTGGGGTATCAAACAGGGGGGCCCTCTTTCCCCTCTCTTCTTTGTGTTAATGGTAGAAGGTGTTGGCCACAGTATTAAAGTTGCTATGTTTTCCTAGAAACTAAGAGGCTTGTCATTTACTGACACTCCAGCCTTCACTCATCAAGCAATTTGTGGACAAGAATATGCTTTTTGGTCACCCTTCGGTCCAAGAATCTCGACAATTCAATTTACTATTGACGGACTTTTCGGAGGCCTTTGGCGCCGAGATAAACAAGGCCAAATCTCAAATCTTCTTTTTCGATACCCCCACTGTCACCCAAGCTTCTATAGCTCGTATTCTTGGATTCTCAATTACTGTTCTCCCTTCCAAGTATATTGGCACTCCTATGACTTACTCAACTATGAAACACTCCTTTTGGAGAATGCTCTTAGAAGAACTAGAGGCTCGATTATCTTCCTGGACTCATAGGGCTCTCAATATGGCCAGTCGCCTTATCTTAATCAAGGCGGTTCTACAATCCATGCCGTTGTATCTCTTCTCAATCCTAGTAGCACCCAAATGGGTTCTCAAACAGATCAAATGCCTACAGAGATCCTTCTTGTGGGGAAACTCAGATAAAAACACAAATGGGCCCTAGTCAATTGGGACACAACTTGCCTGCCAAATCTTGCTGGTGGAATGGGTTTGCATGGTCCTTACCACAACAATATGGTTATGGGCGCCCATATCTAGTGGAAATGGCTTACTATGCCATCCACCCGTTGGGCATCCCTATTGACTGCAACATATGCCAATAGTCGACCCACCGAAGAATTAATCTAAATTTCAGAAGTCAACCCAGGTTCTCTAATCTGGAATGTGGCCAAGCAACACAAGCTCTTAATTCAACAGCATAGCTTCTGGGAAGTGAAGGAAAACAATGCAGCAAGGTTTTGGGATGACTCTTGGTAGCAGAAACCCAAAATAAAGGATTTGATCTTACCTCATCAAATCCTAGAACAGGAAATGCAAACCTATAATATCGTCCAACACTTCTAGCTTCCTTCCACATTGTAAGGGCACATGAAATGGTGTAGCATGGACCACACAATAAGACGGGGAACAGACTCAGCTCAACAGATTCTCAGTACTGAATTAGCAAAGAGAAGAATACAATACTCATAGGAAAAGGATATTCTTAGATGGGGCTATGAAGAAAAAGGATCCTTCACAACTAGGGAGGCCTATCACATAATCATGAAGGAACACATTGTCAAGGACCCTCTCTAGAGTAAAATATGGGACCCCAAGATTTGGCCAAAAGTCTCGACCTTTCTTTCGCTCTTATGTCACAATAAAATCCTTACCTGGGACAACCTCAAGAAGAGGAGCTTCCAAGGCCCCTCCATCTGTCCCAACTGCAAGCAAGAAGAGGAAACCACTCAGCATCATATGAACTCTTGTCCATTAGTGCACAAGCTCTGGGGAAAGGTTAGCCTTAGATGCCAAAAGGATGGAAGGAAACAAGGAGATATAGTTACCACTATTCGCAACTGGGCAAGGAACCCATTCAAGAGCAAGCTGTTAAACTCCTTATGGAAGCTTATACTGGGTTTTCTCATGTGGACACTATGGAAGGAGAGAAACTGACGAATCTTCAAGGACCAATCTATGCCCTTGGAATCTCTGTGGAATATCGTATGTCAAAATATCAGGGAAACACTACTTCTTCAAACATGGTCTGAGGAATACTTTCCCTCTCTCCCATTGGAACGAACCATATGGACAAATTGGAATTTGCAGTGGAACAAAGAAATGATAATCAACGGAAAAACTCAAGCAAGAAGTAGGACACCAGATAAGTGGATTCCTCCTCCCTATCACATGTTCTAGCTAAATTTTCATGGAGCCTCGAAAGGAAATCCAAGAAAGGCTGGATTTGGAGGAATATTCAAATATCATATGGGAGTCCTATTCTAACCTACTTAGGCTCAACTAGATGGGACACCAACAACTCGGAGAGTTAGAGGGATTATTTCAGGGACTCATTATAGCCCAAAAACAGGATATATTCCGGCTTGTTATAAAAGGATATTCGCAAATTCTCATAAATATGGTCTCCAAAATGCTGCAGGGAACAACCTCAAGTAAGGTGAGCAACAACTGGAGAGTGGAGAGTCGACTAAAACTTATCGAAATCTGGCTCTCCTCCCACAAAGCGATCAATCAGAAGCACATACGCCAGGAAGGAAACAAAGTAGATGACCTATTGGCAAATATAGTAGTGGAAAGCGGAACAAATCTCCATACAGATACACTCTCTAATCTAGCCACTAAACAACATATTCTAGAATATCAGGAATTGGTAAAGAATTAAATGGCTTAGGAGGAAGAAGTGCACGTGGAGGCAAGTGATCTCCAAGAACATTAATGTCCACCCAACGGACCGCCGACGATCGCAGAATGAGGAGACCAAAGGGAAAGGCCTTTATATATAGCAATATGTGATTGCGATTAGATTGCATCGCAATATCGCATCAGTGAAAACCAAGGGGAAGATCCTTTACATATAGCAATATGCGATGGCAATCAGATCGTATCGCAATATCGCATTAATGGGAACTAGGGCGTAGATCCTTTACATATAGAAATATGCTATTGTGATCAAATCGCATTGCAATATCCCATCGGCGGAAACCAAGGGGTGAAGCCTTTACTTATAGCAATATGTGATTGCAATCAGATCGCATCGCAATATTGCATCAACGGAAACTAAGGGGTGGAGCCCTTACTTATAGCGATATGCAATTGCGATCAGATCGCATCACAGTATCGAATCGGCAGAAACCAAGGGGAAAAGCCTTTACACTTTCATATGTGCGATGCGATGATGTGGACCCGATGGTTTTCTAATTATTATTTGATAATATTTGTTTTTGTTATTTTTATGACTCACTTACAGGTCTCTCGTTTTGTTGTCGCTTCTGGTGGTGCTGTGTTGAATATTTTTCAGGGTTTTGCTTTAAATCATGGATTCGAGTCCTATGTATGCGTTTCCTTTGGTGACAGTCCTTGGCTATAAGATTGGTCTTTTTTCCATGTCAAACTGGTTTCCCCAATCTGGGGCCGTTTAGACCTTCTTGATGAACTCTAGCAACAACGGTTGAGGCGGGGCCTTGGTGTAATTATATTTCTGTTTTTATTAATAGAATTAGCCTTACATAGAAAAGCAATATTAATGGTATATTTAGGAAACTTTTATATATGCATCCAATATACAAATATATTTTGTAAAACCAACTTAATCAAAACTAGCCTCCTTCCCATTGATGACCACTTAAGTGAACAAAGATACATCTTTATCTCAAATTTCATTATAATACATTCACAATTTATAATATCATAACTATTTTGTTTTAAAAAGAACTCAAGATATCAAAAAAGTACATTCAATGTGATCAATTTCACTTCAAAGATACTAGCAATCCCCAACATCACGATCTCTTCTTTCCTCAAAGAAATTAAGGTAGATTTGAATTTATTCATATATAATCCTAAGGCATGGAAAAAGTTGGAAAGAAAATTATGAGAGGCACACCATTAAGAGATTGTGGCCTCCCCTATGAAGAGAATCATCTATAAACATTATCTGTATTAATTTTACATTTCTAATCATCGTGCAACCTGCAATTCTGGCTGTGGATCATGCCTTGAATGGTACTTCTTCTTAAACCATCTATAAAAAGTAGAAAGAGAAGAGTTAAATTAGCACACGTCTTTCTAAGGCAACTTCAACCCTTAAAGAAACCAATATGAAGCCCATTTATGATGACATCAAATTTTACCATGGGATGATCGAGTCAACTAACATGACTCCAAATCCAATCTTATGTAGGATAATCTTTAAAAGCTCTTAGTGTACAATTTCCTAAGCTTTAATCAAGTGAATTATCATAAGGCACACCTCCATCTATCATAATTTAATAGAGTGTATGCATCATTGTGTGTTAGTGACACCGGTATGTATCTTTCCGTTATTTAAACAACCAAATTGCATGAGAGAAATATGCTTATACAAATTTTGATTTAATGCTAATAGTAATGATTTTTGGAAACATTTTGTACATTGTGTTTCATAATGATATAGGAATAAATGGGGAAAGTACAAGGTCTTTATAATTTAGAAATTAAATGTACAAACATAGCATTAATGGATGTCGAAATCACACAAAGAGACCTTGGTTCCTGAGGCAAGTCCAAAAGTTCCCTAATCATAATATTGAGAAAATGAAGAAAATCTTCGAGTGACCAATCTTCCCATCTTCGACTGTTATCACTATCCAAAACATTTAGAAACTCCATCACTTATTCCTTTGTAGTTGGCCTCCCCATATGATCATTTTCCTCTGCATTAACCATTTTAGGAGAAACATTACTAAACTCCATTTTATTTTTGAAATTAATTCCTTCTTTTGCACTATACTTGTTGCTGAAGAAACTCATCACTTCCTACTATATATCCTTTCGGGGTGTAATATGATTACCTTCATCACCCTTAATATACCATATGGAAAATTTCTTCTCTATTTTAGATGCATGATTATTAAAGAAAATCGATTTTCATCTCCTTCTCAAACCCATATAGCCCTACTCTTCAAACGCCACTCATCCTCTTGAAGCTTTAGAATACAATTATTTCTTTCCTCAAGATTCAATATCTTCCTTTTTGTGCCATATGTCAAAATTCTCATATTCTCGCTCCATCAGACCATTCAAAGCCTTAATCATGACATCTAATGAAATCATTTCCCTCACATATACCATTTTTTTCAGTATTTCCCAACTCCTAACTTTTTTCTTTAACGATTATAGTTTATAACTCACAATATCAATTAAAGATAACACTCGAATTGTAATCAATTTTTACGAAGTTACACAAACTAAATATTAAAAATATTTCTCCTTTAATCAACAATTCTTAAAACTAAATAAATATTCTTTTATATAATTTTCGGGAGACCATTCTATGAAAATTAGATCATCATATAAAGTACTATAATTATATATCCATGGAATCAAATTTCCCAATCTACCAACCAGATATGCTTGAACAAGAAAATGGTCCAACCTCTTAGAAATCCCCTCCATCTTGATATGCCCATTCCTCCAAGTTGGGCTTCCCAAAACTAGAATAATGTCCAAGAAAAAGCCTTGAACACATTTCTCCTTGAAATAAACTTCGAGCTTACCCTTTGTTCTTTTGTATCCATAAACAACTTCTTCTTCCATAGTCATAGTGATATATCCTACTAGGATTAAAGAGCTATATTGAGTACACCATTGACATCAAGAGGGACCAAAAACATATTTCTATTTGAAAAATGAGCATATATGTTGAGAATATGCATTTTCATATTAGAACCTCTTATGTATCCTGATAAAATTATCCGTGTAGAAGATTTTTATGGTCTTAGGTTAATAACTATAGGATCCCAAATCACTACCAAACTCCTAGAGGGTCTTGTTTCTATCATAGCACAAACATTCCATTCATGACAATTTTTTAATAATAGTTCCCATGCCTTATCGCTATTCACCATTATCTCTTGAAATAAAACTACCACTAGATTCTTTTTCTCGATATCATCCAAATTAATGTAGGAACAAATATGAAAATACATATTCAAATTTGAAACACATAACTACACTAAAAGTTGAAATTCAACTCATTAATAACAAATACTCAAATTTGTTTACATGCTTAATGGAAACAAACTAGCTCTAGTGATGGTAGCTTATATACGCAAAGGATTTGGTAGCTACATACCTCTAAACTATGTTACAATGCGGCTTCAAGGCATTTTTATTACTGAGAAAAATTGGAAAACCATAAAAATTAAAAGAATCTAACACTAGAAGATGAAGAATCAAATATTTATGGGTCGTGTTGGGATTAGTTAGTACATCAACTTTCGAGGGTCATAACTTTGGAATACAATATATGTTTGATGCATAAAATACCTTGTTAGAAATGCTTATCAGAGGAATAAACCTTTCTAATGCAAACCACCATCATAGGCTATATATTTTCCCATTTTACAAATATATTATATTTAGGGCCTCAAAACGGTTCTCGAAGTTTAGAACGTGAAAAACTGCCAAAAATAGTAAATTGTGTTACAATTAAGGAAACAAAAAAATTAATTTTGGGGTCCAAATGGAATAGGTCAATGGCCTCCAATATCCACTTAGACAAGTCCCCACCCACCCTTTGCCCACCTTAGGAATCAATGATCCCCATTTTGTTAGAGTGCCTCCATGACATAGGGAAACTTATACTCAACTTGGTCCCTCGTGAACCACATTACCTGGTGGAGGAGATGACAAGATTTGACAACTAGATATAGTTGGATCCTCTATTTGTGAGTGTTCCTGATTTGTGTGTCCATGATTTGATGCGTCGTGGTCTATTGATTACAGTCTAGGTTGAGCTTTGTTAGTGTCAACTCCTCAACAATGTCTAATATGTCCATAAATGCTGGAAAGTATAGTTGAAGGTGGTCCTCATTAAATATGGGGTGTAAACGAAGGAATGGTGGGATACTAATCTCGAAATCACTATCACCCACAATCTTGGTGATGGTGTAAGGCATGTATCGGAGTGGATGAAGCTTCCAATGGGATTCCTCAAGGCATTATTTCCACAGATGTAACCAAACCTTATCGCGCACCAAAAAACTTATGTGGTACTCAATGTTGATCATATCATTGTTTGTACTTAGCATTGGTTTTCTCCAAGAGGTCACGAAACTGCTGGAAAATGTGTTGAATGTGCTCAATAAGCCTTGTGGCTTTATTAGCTTCAAAATGAACATGGGAATATTCTTCATGTGTAGTTACAAAATGAAGTGCAACATAAAGGGCACATAATGGTTAAAACCCTAGGCCCACTTCAAAGGTTCTATGGCTTATTTCATAATGCAGTGCAGTAATAACAAAATAACCATCCACTTTTGTAGGTAGAAGAAAAGGAGGTGGAGAAAAAGGTAGAAGAAATGGATGAAGATGCTGACAATGAAGAACATCCTCTTAATTTCCCATTCAAAATATTGATACCAATGTTCATATGAAGAACATCCCTCCATCTCTCCTTCCCAACTTCCATGTTATGAGGAAAAAGGATTGAGAACCTTTTCTCTTTGAATTTAAATCCTTTGTAAGTCTTATGGTTACTTAATAAACACTCAAAAATTAGGATTATTTTCGACAACATTGAAGCATAGATCTCTTAATGGTTCATGAGTTGAGGCAATAATTAAATAATATCATGGAATGATATGAAAAATATATTTCCTAAAAATATAAAGACAATGATATTAAAGGAGAAATATTTGGAATGACTCAAGAATAAAATGAGAGCCTTGAGGATCTAATAGAGATATTTATGCATAATTTTAAGAGAGAAAAATTTCATCATTTAGGATTTGACACATTGAAAACCCTCTTAATTACAACAATTACTGATGATTGGATTGATCACTTTGATATCATTAGTAGATATGGTGTATACCAATTATCATTTAAAGAAATTTGTGATACATTCAAGCACATATCAGGAGGAAGGGCAATAGTATGTAAATCAAAATCAAGATCGGTAAGTCAAGTTGAACATGGAAATTTGCTTGATAACTGTAAAACAAGTTTCTTAGAAATCTAAGTGAAAAGGTAGAAATTTTAAGAATGAAAAATGATAAAAAGGAGGATGTTGATATTTGTGTTATCCATGCATAATCACATACTACTAGATATTTCCCATCATTATCAAGGTTGAAGGAAGTTTACTAGGAGGACAATGGAACAAGTTAATCAAGAAAGCAACTGTGTTATGTAGCTCCAAGGAGACCATGGTTGCCTACTCAAGCTAATATGATGCAATAACCAAATTCATAATTTCAACATTATTCACATCCATCTCAAAGTAATTGAAACACACCCTTTCCTTTGCAATATTGGCCATCTCAACCACAAAACCAATCTCGCAACAAGGTTGGTAAGCACCTTATGCGTGAAATGCACAATGTTTTCATCAATATCCTCTACACCTAACACCATGCTATCCCTACCATAAACCTCCACATTAAACATAGCCTCAACCTCATCCATCTCAAAGATCCACTCCTAGTCAACTACATACCCAACCACTTACAATTTTTGTTATGATATGATATAAAATATTTTGTGCGCCTTGGATACAATGTTGAATCAGGATCATGAGACCTGAAATGACCTATCATTGTATGATCTGATATTGGTTGGGCTACATCTGATTGCTTATGCTTTTTTTATTATTACAATGTCATAATTTGGGTAGGTCTGAAATCTCGAATTGTAGCGAAGTGGTAAGTTAGTATTTTCATATTTATACATTGGTTTCCCTTGGTGAAGGTGGGTATACATGTTGGTTCAATTCCTCCATGTAGCGTATGCAAAAGAAAAGCATGTTGTTTAGAAATGATTGATCTATCCCATCAGTGTTGTTGTTTTACTACTGTCTATCAATCATGTCTTCTTAGATCTTAAACTAGAATTGAGTGCACAAGGAGATTGATTTTGATTGATTGGTTGATTAAGTGACAAGGGTGATCTTTTTTGCTATCTATTTACATCTTTGTAATTTGGCAGTAGATCTTCAAAATGTTACTGGTTGGCTTTTTTTTTATTCAAAGGTTTTTATAGTTCAGTAATTTTGGAGCTATACATAGGTTTGGTTAAAGGAAGTAGAGTATACATCCATGTTGGATTCACTTATGTAGCATATAGATTCTATGATTTTTGAGGTTACAGTTCATTCTATTTGATGATGCAGGGTTATGGGTTCAGCACAATGTTCTGGTGATAGTGATATGAAAGCTGAAATTGGCTAATTATTGGTAGATGCAATTATTGAAGTGGTGATTAATTGTGTGATTGTACCAAGAGTGTCCAGTCTTAAAATTTATGAATCATGTTCACTGGAGGAGGTCAGAAGGTCATAGCCTTTTGTAGGTGGACACCTATGTACTAGTAAACATATCGGCTAGTGCAACAGCTAGGGGGTAGTAGCTCCCTTCCAGTAGAATTTGGAGAATAAGAGAAGGTTGTAGCCTATTTTAGGTGGGTGCCTTTGTACTGGTATGATTCTACACTAGTACAATATTGTAAACATATTTTCTTTATATTAAAAGAAGACAAAGATGACAATAGCTAGTGGCTTTTCTCCCACATTGTGTTTCCACTTTAAATCTTGGTGTTCATGTGTGTTTCTTATCTGTGGTGGTTTATTTAGGTTATTACTACAAATAACTATTGTTTAATAAAGTAGTAATGCATTGATTAAAGATCAACACATGATGAACTAACTCAGTCATAAGTTCACTCGATATACATTGGTTTCCTTAGCAATAATTGCGTGCACACACAAGTTCAATTCTTTTAAGTAGCATATATATATTTGATTATGAAATGAGAAATTCCTTAATTGTAAATGCAGATCCACACGCCCGCCTCAGTATTATTTCCAAAAAAAGTGTATATATATAATAAAGTAATTATGAAATTGCTAAATTTTTGTCTTTCTAAAATAACAGTTTCAAACTATATAAAAAATTCATCTTAAAAGAAAATGCTATTTAAGATTTTTTTTTTCACATGAAAACTGTATTAAAAGTAATTTTCAAAACTCTAATAAACTTTCAATCCTTAATAAATCATTTTCTCAATACTATAATATATTGTCAATTTCATCCTAGAAAAATCAACTCCAAAATATGCCATTACAAACAAAGTTGTTGCAAATGATGTTTTTGAACTGGATAATTATAACCTTTGTATTAGGTTTCCAATATTTACTCACATATCAATACCAATATGAGCTATGAAATTTGTCACATATATATAAGTATTCCTTCAGAATATATAATATTTTTTATTAAAATTTAAAAATATAATTATATTACAGGTGTTAGTAATTTATTTTATAATTTTATTCTTATTACTCAATTATTATTTTAAATTAAATTAATGCTATAAAATATACTGTTATCATTATGAAAGTAATTATTTAATAATTATAATTTTTTATGTGAGTTAATTTTATTTTTTATATATTAATTAATTTTATGAGAAATCTATAACTACAATATCATAACCACTTATCACATGCCTTTTTTCTAAGGTTTTTATGTAATTTAAACAACATTAAGTCATAACTAGGTGCTAGGAGGTCTTATACTCAAAATTCCCTCGAGCATTTAGATCCTACTAAGAGATGGGAGAGGAATATCAACCTCCTTCAAGACCATTCTCACGAAGGAATAGCCATGGGTGTCATCCTCCTCATAATCATAACTAAAAATATCAAGAGAGGAGAACTCATGGTGATTGACAAAAAAAAAAACAAACAATCCTTGATATGAGGTCACCTCCATGTGTATCATTAACAATATTCAATCCATGCAGAATCACGTAGTGATTGTAATCTTCTAGGAATATGGCCTATAGAGAAAGTGATAACCTAGTGAAAAAGCACATTATGCAAGCCCACTGGAGTTATAGAGTTCAAACTAGGATCCAATGCTATATTCAATAACATAAAATATAGGTATTGTTTCTGTCAAAGTGGTCCGTATATCTATAAGGAATCAGTTGTATAACTACAATATCGAGGTAGAGAGATTCATTCGTAAATAAGATGATTTAACTTAGGTTTCTCTATGGATTCACATGTACTTTCAACCACATAAATTATGAGATGAAGAAAGTATGGAAAGTATTAGAAATACACATCAATGTTATGTAAAATCTTTTGAGTTGACATAATAATAATATACAACTAGACTTTAATTTGTTCTTACAAGGATATCTCAAAATCCAGTTTTTAGTCCATCTTATGAACAACCAAAATAAAGGATGGATACAAACCTTATTTGGATCAATCCCTCCTCAAAAATATGGAAATTCAAAAGAGGAGAAAATAGTAACTCACAAAAAATATAAAGATTATATCTTTATTGAACTATAACATCCTGGATTAGGATCCCTCCAATGGTTATATGCATCTACATGTGACAAATAGGCCACTGAGCTAGAATCCTATTGAGACGCCATGCCTTTATATATATAGATATGTTAAGTAAGTGGGGGCACCTAAAAATATGTTTAAGGTCTATGTGCTTATGCAATGGGTCAGTGGACCCAAGTTATTAGGCCAGTGAGCCAAGCTTCATGGAGGTGTGGCTGCCTATGTATGCATGTTTATTTTATTAGGAAGGTGGGCCAACACAATTACAAGTTTAAGGCTAGAGCGCTTATGTCATGATTGGGATAATGGGCCTAGCAAAATTGTCATTTTGTTGTACAGTAATGGACAAAATGAGTACACCAGCCCAAGAATCCACAAAAAATCATTTTCATGATAGAAAGGTATATTATAATATAATAATATAAAATAAATGCGGAACCACTTCTATAAAAGGGTATCTCTCCTATTTAGTGAGATAAGGAAAAAAAGGAACAAATGTGTCTTGATGAGCGCCTACAAACGTACTTAGAAGACCCATAAGGGAAATGGAACTCTTAGAACTACATGACTCTAGAACATTCTTATTCTTCCAAGTAAGGTTATGTGGAATGTCATAGAAAAAACTCATTTACTTTAGGTGTAAATAAGAGTGTGCACCACTTGATTACAGGTTGATGGAAAACATGAGCATGCTCGTTGGAGGATGTTTGGCTTGGTAAGTTAGCCATGTTATTTTTAGTACAATATTTGTTCGTGGCAGGGGATTTCAAGGGTGATCATATACTAAGAGAACTACAGTAGGGTGATCTACCACTAAGTGGAATTTATAAGGTCTACAATCAAGTAGAAACCTTAACAAATAAGTGCTTGGAATGTGTTACGCTTACATTCCATGGATTTTCTTGACAATTATTTCATTGTGTTATTTTTTTTTCAATTCACTATATTGTTGGTTATCTTTGGGTAATGTTTCAAATTTGTGTGAGTGGCATTTCCTAGAGGAGGGATAGGGATGTTACAAGTGGTATCAAATCCCTACATGGGCCATGAAAGATGGAGAATATAAATGGAGGAAATATTGCAATCCTAATATATTTATTGTTTATGGAAATATTGAAGTTGCACATTTATTGTTCGAAGAAAACCTAGGAGCTTGTCACCTTTAGTACAAAGAAAATGATAATAGCTAACAAGGTTTGATACCTTTAAAACCTAGTAAATGATAATAGCTCATGGTGGTTTTCACCACTGAAACCCCAATGTTGATAAATTATAAGCCACTAAATAAAATTATTGGTTTGTTATGAGTCTCCATAAGCATGGAAGAAACATAGTGAAGCCTTCAACCCATCTCACGTGGTTTTACTACTTAGGTCATCATTCTATGGTGTCTGGGGAATTTTGAGCATGATTAGTTGTAGTTTCAAACCGTGAGCTCCATAACATAAGCTATGTGTATTTATGAGAGAAAAAAAAAACATATTCTTCTTTTTTGCAACATTACTCCACCATGGAAGCTGTGGAATCAACCTCGAGAGTGTTAATATGTATTGTATGACTCTAATTCACTCGTTGACGTCAATAACTATGATTGTTATTTACGAATGGAATTACATTGCACTAATTTTGATTAATATAAGGAGTGTTCTAAGATCGATGCCAAATGAACATATTATATCTTTTGGCTTCTGAGCCCATTGGCTAGTCAACTTTAAATACATTGTAGTGTTCACAAGCCAAAATCTATAATTGGGCCTTCAATAGCTACATTGATGTTAGAATAATTTTTTTCCGAGGAAGTAGAAACTACATAATTTCATTAAAGAAAGTACTTACATTTTCATTCTTTCATCTCATCCCTATATATTATGGTCTTGATATTATGCTCCTATAAAAATATATGTTCACATATATCAATCTAAATCCTTCTATCTATTTCATATATCCAGTCATAATATCCTATTACAATCTGACTTCATATTACATACTATGATTATATATTCTTATAAGGACATCTAAAATTTCTTCAAAAAGAGATTAAATAAACTATTTTGAAACATAAACATAATCATAAATACATCATTATAACATTTTCTGAAACAATCCTTTATACTTTTATACTTTTTGAATGTTGAAAGGTTTCCTTGTGAAAGGCTAGAAAATTGATCTTTTGGGGCACACTATAGCAAACATACTTTGATAGAAAATTTGTAACATGATTATTCTCTATGAAGATATGTTAGAGAAGTAATTCCTTCAATGTTTAGTTAGCATCCAAATTTGATGAATCCAATTTATAAAAAATGGCCCCTCAAATTTTGATCTGATTTAAACCTATTCAATAATTACTTTTGAATCTCTATCAACATATATCTCATCAAAGTCAAGTCATTTTGCATAAAATGAAACCATAAAAGTGACTAGAGCAACTCAATCATTGGGAGTTAGCCCACTATACCTACTAAAATTAAAAATATTCAAGTCTTAAATACTATATTTGTGAGGTTGCCAAAACCCTATAAGATGATGCCACAAAACAAAACTAAAGAAAAATCACAAATCCATATAACCATATGACCAATAAATTAACACATAAAACAAAACTAGTGGAACAGGCAAAGAGCCATCATGTGGTCTCTCATACTCATGTAATTTTCATCTATTCAAAGTATTTAATAATACATTTAAATACATGAGTAAGTGGTCTTAAGATAGTGTGACTATCTTAGACTCACTTGGTTGAGACAATTTCTCAACTTCACTCTAATTTAGGAGAGCTAGTTGGAGAGAATCTCTCATCCAAACAAGACTCCTTAATTTGAGGAATTCTCATGATTTTATTTATTTAATTTAATAATTGGATTTATTATTGATTTTTAAGAGAGTGAGGCTAACATTCCCCCCTTCAATGATAAATCCAAAATGAACAAGGAACCATCTTCCAAGTTCACAAGCTCATCCTCAAAAAAACATTTGCCTGAAAAACCACCAAAGCTGGATGCTGAAGAAAATGCAATATGAAGAGATCATGAGTCAGCTGAATGACTAATTCATCTCTGAATGTTGCTTGACAACTCCATCATGTGCCAAGCCACAAAAGGATTCAACTGTCCTTTGCTTGAAAACAACATTCAGTGTCAACTGACATAGTTTGATGAGTGCCCACTGGCATATTTTCTGATGATGATTGGCCACTGGTTGATGAAGATGCCCACTAGCTTCTTCATTGATGTTGTTGAGACTTTCAGTCTGACAACCACTTGTCAATTTCATTGACATTTTCCCCCCTTCGTCAGCTGAAAGGAGAGGAAATATTCTCCAAAATATATCTGAACCTCCCCCTATAGGTGTATGGGTGTTCCACTGTTGTACTCCCCTGTTCAATTGCACGACAATACCATCTTCATTTGACTATTCGCTGCAATATGTGTGAGTGAATCTGATTGTAAAACTTGTATAATCTTCTAGCTGTGGATGACCATTTTGAGGGATCAATCCATGAATAATTTATCTTCAATTTGGCAGGTTGGTCTTGTTTGTAGCATTTCTCTAATGAATGATTTTTCTTGCCACAATGGTGATAAGGATAGAGATCAAAACACTAATCTTCCAGATGACCGGTTCTTTGACAATGAGAACATTTTGGTTTGTCTACAACTTGAGTTTGTGTGAATTTTTGTTTGTCTGCAGCTTTAGTGTGTGTGCACTGACGTCAGTCTGCAGGTTTCTAATAACTTGCTGAGCTGATTTGTTCAAGTAATATGGCACTGACGAACCGAATGGGATTTGAATAATCATTGATATGTAAATTGTCGTTACATTTAACATATCGTAAGCCACATTGATTTAGATTACTTTGAATTTCTTCCCATGGCTTGATGATGTGTTTGGAAGAAAGTTGAACTGGAAAAACTTCAACACTTGAAGATGGTTGGATGAATGAAGTCAAATGATCAGCTGTCTCTAGACTGGTCAAAGACTTGGAACCAACACTCTTCTCTTGCAACTCATTTCTCTGCAGTTGTGACTCCAGTTGAAGAACTCAATCATTTCATGTGCCTTTTGAATATGCACTTGAATATTGGCAAGAGTTGCTTTGCTAATTTGTATCATATCTTCATTAGTTGAGAGGATCAAATTGTTAAGAATCTTTATCAACTGAATGCTCTTCGCCATGTGAACTTGTTGGAAATCATGCTCACTTGATTGGTTGTTTGAATGACACGTTGTCTTGATTTTTTGTTTGAATGACACACTCACTTTAAACTCTGGCTTGATTTGAAGCTCACTTGAACTTGCTTGATTGATTACTGACACTTGTGATTTCTTGAATGTACTCACTGAATGTGGTGATTTGTAAAAAAAAAGGAAAGGGTGTTGAACACTGTCGAAAATGCTCCCAAGATACAAATTACAAGTCCAATCTTGATGACTCAGTTGAATACTTACTTGAGTTAATCTATTCACCTTAACAAGTCAAATTAGAGTGTCGATTACAATGAAAATGCACCCAGACAATTCAGTTTAAAACACGTTTATTTTCAAGTGAAACAAAAGTGTTGTTGATGTCGTTAGGCTTGAAGTGATCTATTTTGTAGCATCCTTAACGTGATGGCCTGAATTAGCTCTTGTGAAATGTTGTTGTGGAATATTACTTTTATCAAGTCGATGATGTGGCGCTTTGTGCTTATGAAGTTAATTGTTTATGGGAGCTTCGATTTCAGGAGCTTGATCGATGACTTGTATATGTAAACTTTCTTATGTGCATGTAGTTGTTTTGTTTAGGCATAATAAAGGGAGTGTTTTACAAATTCGACTCAAATCTTGCAAGCACATTCATGACACAGAGTGTACGTATGATCAACTTATTCAATTTCAAGTAGATTTAGGACACGATCACCACAAAAAGATATGTTTTTATTAACCAGTGAATTACATCAACCTTTACCTTCACAACATCATGAATGAAATAATTCAAATAATGAGAATGCCTAGCTCGCACCCCCTTGAAGAAACTTGTCTTCAAAAATAAATGTACACTCTACTAAAACACTTTCTTGAAAAGACAACAATTTGCTTCCCTTTTATAAATCTTCACTTATCACTCCAAAATTACAAAATATGCACCTTATGAGTCCATAATAGCACTTATTACTGCACTACATAAAACATTACAAATACTCCTTATCTCTCCAAAATAAACAATTTAATGCACCTCTCTTAAAAACTACCTTATTTCTCCAAAACACTTCTTATTACTCCATTAATAACAAAATATACCTCCACAATGTTAACATAAATTAAGGGTTTTCCTTATCCTAATAAGTGTCCATCTTAAAATTTAGACTAATTTTTTTTAAACCCTTAAGAAAGTGACTTTCCAACTTTAAACTTTATGTGATTGAAAAAAAGAAAACTTACGACCTTATTCATGCAATTGTTTTCCTTTGACTTAGATGCAGGTCGCTTCCACATTGTAGGTATTACACACTACAAATAGATTTCACGTTGTCTGGACATCTTCAATAGTAGGAGTATTTGCTGGCTGAAAAGGGTTGAATGTTAGCCTCACCAATCCACAATGAAGTTGCTCACACCTGCACATTGAATTGAAAAATCTTCTATATTAACTACGCAATTTTATTTCTATCAGTAGTGCTAAGAAATCTTCACTTTTTAATAATAAACCCAGAGAGAAGGTATTGGCATTAATTTCTCAACATTCCTTGCACATTTGACTAGGTCCTTAAAAAAATACAAGCCATTCAATCTTGAAATAAACCCGAGAGATCCTCTGAGATATGTGAGGAAATAGTGGAGCAAATCATGCAAGAAATCAGTAAGTAAATTCCAGTGTCTAGGTACATCAAGTTTTTCTCCTGTTTCTAAGAGACCCACTAGACTGTAACGTTTTCGAAGACGGGGGTTTGTTCTTTTTTTATGCAAATAGTATAACAAATAATGTTGAAGCCTTCATTAACATAGGTATTTCCTCACACTCGATTTCTTATGTCCCTTTCAAAATTTAAATATGAAAATCTCCTGAACAAAAACTTCATCAATTTTCAAATATAGTATCAACACTCCAGCGATTTTACCATCCAAGCCAATGAGCCAATGAACCAAGGTTTTCTCGATTTTCTTTGCAATTTCAGCCCATGCAAGGAAGAAAATAGAACTAAAACCATGATCAAAACAAATCAAAACACCGTGATACAACTTCAATTCATTCACACTTGTAGCTTGATCATTGAAACAGGAAATTCACATGATTGGTCTTGAAATATTTCACAGCTACTTGCTTCGACCAGACATTGATCACACTAGTAGGTTCACATGGTCCAAAACCCTCCAATGCTTTAAAAAGCTACAAACAAACATTGGTTCACCTTGACACCCCTACAAAATTTATCTGCCACATGAGGATCAATGTTCTTGCAACTTTCTCTAAGAATATCATTGATCCACACAACAGGATCCATTCATGTAAATATTGAGCTGGACATAACATGTGTGTCACCAATACACGATTATGCTACGCAAAAGTCTTTTTTGTAGGATCCTCTCTAGTCTACAACTTTGATCCATCTATTAATGTGTTTAGATATCTCTAGTTGAAAAATATGCAGTACTATTGCAACTCATTCAAAGTAGGCTACTTCATATGCACACACATTCTAGAGCTACAAAATCACACAACACCTCATGACTACGACTATGTCCTTTTATACCATGATTCATTCACCAATTTCTATTTTAAACTTCAATGAATAGCTACACCTAAAATTTTCTCTTCTTTAAATCTTTAAATTTCACCTCAATGATGGCAACCACAACCTCCATGAATGAAGGCTTTGATACCACATGAAGGAAAATTGCAAAGCCATATAAACATATTCATAGCAAATTAACGCACAGAACAAAATTGGTGGAAAAGGAAGAAAGCCATAATGTGGTCTCTCATACTCATGTAATTCGCCTTTATTCAAATCATTTAATAATACATTTAAATACATCAGTAAGTGGTCTTCAGATAGTGCATCTATCTTAGACTCACTTGGTTGAGACAATTTCTCAACTTACACACTAATTTAGGAGAGCTACTTGGAGAGAATCTCTCATCCAAACTAGACTCCTTAGTTTGAGGAATTTTCATGATTTTATTTATTTAATTTAATAATTTGATTTATTATTGATTTTTAAGAAAGTGAGGATAATATTCCCCCACTCAATGATAAATCTAAAATGAACAAGCAACCATCTTCCAAGTTCTCAAAGTTATCCTCAAAAAAACATTTGCCTGAAAACAACCAACGCTGGATGCTAAAGAAATTGTAATATGAAGAGACGATGAGTCAACTGCATGACTAATTCATCTTTGAATGTCCCTTGACAAATACATCACGTGCCAAGCCACAAAAGGATCCAACTGTCATTTTCTTGAAAACAACATCCAGTGTCAACTGACACAATTTGATGAATGCCCACTAGTCTATTTGCTGATGATGATCAGCCACTGGCTGATGAATATGCCCACTGGCTGCTTCGTTGATGTTGTTGAGACTTTCAGTCTAACAACCACTTGTCAATTTCATTGACATTTTCCCCGCTTTGTTAACTGAAAGGAGAGGTAATCTTCTCCAAAATATATCTAAACTTCCCACCTATAGGTGTAGAAGTGTTTGACTGTTGTACTTTGCTGTTCAACTGCATGAGAGTACCATCTTCATTTGGTTGTTGGCTGCAATATGTGTTAGTGAATCTGATTGTAAAACTTGTACAATCTTCTAGCTTTGGATGACCATTCCCAGGGATCAATCCATGAATAATTTATCTTCAATCTGGCAGGTTCGTCTTGTTTGTAGCATTTCTCTGATGAACGATTCTACTTGCCACAATGGCAACAAGGATGGAAATGAAAATATTGATCTTCGAGATGACCAATTCTTTGACAATGGGAACATGTTGGTTTGTCTGAAACTTCAGTTTGTTTCCATTTCTGTTTGTCTACAACTTTATTTTGTGTGCATTGACGTCAGTCTACAAGTTGTTGATAACTCGCTTTGGTGATTTGCTCAAGTAATTCAACACCAACAAATTGAATGGGCTCTAAGTATTTAGGGATATGTAAGTTGTCATTATATTTGACATATCTTAAGCCACATTGATTTCTAACTTTGAATTTCTTCCCATGGCTTGATGATGGGTTTGGAAGAAAGCTGAACTGGAACAACTTCAACACTTGAAGCTGGTCGGTTGAATGAAGTCAAATGATGAGTTGTCTCTAGATTTCTCAAAGACTTGGAAGCAACACTCTTCTCCTGCAACTCATTTCTTTGAGCTGCGAATCTAGTTGAAGGAACTCAATCATTTCATGTGCATGTTGAATATGCACTTGAATATTGACAAGATTTGCTTTGTTGATTTGTACCATACCTTCATTATTTGAGAGGATCAAATAGTTAAGAATATTTATCAATTGAATTCTCTTCTCCATGTGAACCTATTGGCACTTGTGCTCGCTTGATTGGTTGTTTGAATGACACGCTTGCTTTCTTTGTTGTTTGAATGACACACTTGCTTTAAACACTATCTTAATTTGAAGCTCAATTGAACTTGCTTGATTGATTACTCACACTTTTGATTTCTTGAATGTACTCTCTGAATGTGATGATTTATAAAAAAAAGGAAAGGGTGTCGAACACTGTCGAAAAAGCACACAAGATACAAATGACAAGTTCAATCTTGATGACTCGATTGAAGAATTACTTGACTTAATGTATTCACCTTAACAAGTCAAATTATGGTTTTAGTTACAACAAAAAATGCACTTGGACAATTCAGTTTAAAATAGGTTTATTTGCAAGTGAAACAAAAGTGTTGTTGATGTCATTAGGCTTGAAGTGCTGGATTTTGTAGCATCCTTAACTTGATGGTAGGAATTAGCCCTTGTGAAATGTCGTTGCACAATATTACCTTTATCAAGTCGATGACGTGACACTTTGTGCTTACAAACTTAATTGATTATGGGAGATTTGGTTTCATGAGCTTGATCGATGACTTGTATATGTAAACTTTCTTATGTGTATGTTGTTATTTTGTTTATGCATAATAAAGAGAGTTTTTTACAAATTCGACTAAAATCATGCAAGCACATTCACGACGTAGAGTGTACCTATGATCCCCTTATTCAATTTCAGGTAGATCTACGATAACCACAAAAAGATATGTTTTTATTAACTAGTGAATTACATCAACCTTTACCTTCACAACATTGTGAATGAAATAATTCAAATAATGAGAATGCCTAGATCACAGCCCCTCGAAGCAACCTGTGTTCAAAAATAAACGTACACTCTACTAAAAAATTTCTTCAAAATAAAACAATGAGCTTCCCTTTTAAAAATATTCACTTATCACTCCAAAATTACAAAATATGCACCTTATGACTCCACAAAAGCATTTATGACTCCATGATATAAAACATTACAAGTACTCCTTATCTCTCCAAAATAAAAAATTTAATGCACCTCTCTTAAAAACTACCTTATTTCTCCAAAACACTCCTTCTTACTCCATTAAAAACAAAGTATACCTCCACAATTTTAACATAAAGAAAGGGTTTTCCATATCATAACAAGTGTCCACCTTAAACTTTAAACTATTTTTTTTAAACCCTTAAAAAGTGATTTTCCAACTTTAAACTTGACGTGATTGAAAACAAAAACGTACGACCTTATTCATGCAATTGTTTTCCTTTGACTTGGATGTAGGCCACTTCCACATTGTAGGTCTTGCATGCTACAAATAGATTTCACATTGTCTAGTGATCTTCCACAGTGGGAGTCTTTGCTGGCCGAAAAGGGTTGAATGTTATTCTCACCAAACCACAATGATGTTGCTCACACCTGCACATTAAACTGAAAAATCTTTTGTATCAACTACACAATTGTATTTCTATCAGTAATGCTAGGAAACCTTCACCTTTCAATAATAAACCAAGAGAGAAGGTATTGGCATTAATTTCTCAACAACCCTTGCACATTTGACCAACTCCTTAAAAAATATATAAGCCATTCAATCTTGAAATCAATGTGAGATATCCTATGAGATATGTGAGCAAATAGTGGAGAAAATCATGGAAGAAATCACTGAGTAAATTCCAGTGTCTAGGTAAATGAATTTTTGCTCCTCTTTCCAAGAGACTCACGAGATTGTAACATTTTTGAAGATAGGTTTTTTTTCTTATGCAAACAGTATAGCAAACAATGCTGAAGCCTTCATTAATATAGGCATTTCCTCACACTCGATTTCTTGTATCCCTTTCAACATTTAAATATACAAATCTCCTCAACAACAACTTCATCAATTTTCAAATCCTCAAGGAGTGAACTTGCCACCTCAAGATTCCCTCTAGAAGCTTCCAGAAATGACTCAAAGTGAGTTTTTAGGAATGTACTTGTGCATTTTTAACTTTTACAGTGGTTCACACCCATAACATAGATACAGAGCAGCCAGGTGCGTAGGGGACATGACCAATAGGTGCGGTACCACAGGTAATGCTCAGAGAAAGTGTGGAACTAGAGTTTTAGAGATTTTTAAGGTATTTCTCTTATTTTCAAGGCTTGACATAAATAACTGAGGCTTAAGAATTTCAAAGGAGGTAAGTATGAGTGGTGATAGACTCACATAGATTGCATAAACTCATGGTGACAATTTTTTGTGCAACAGATTGCGCCCTAAAGTGTGAAGTCTATAATATATGAGGATAGTTTTTGTCATCTATGAAGAGTGAAGTATTTATCATTTCAGGATCGTCCTGTGGACACCTCAGTCAGAACCTGAGAAAAAGCATTCAATGCAAAATATATATATATGAACATATCATCGTTGAGGTAGGCATTCCCATACTCAGATAAAAACTCACTAGAAAACTATCTAAATTGCTCTGATACAGGAATGATTTCGTAATACACCACAAGTATAGACATATGTAGACACAGTATGGGCACAACCATCTGTTGATGAATAGTCCACTGTATAATGAATAACAAAATTCCTCGTATCCTGGATGGTGGAAACTAGATCCAGGGTCTTGATTTCTACTTCCCGAACTATTACGATTCTATCCATGTGAATGAATGTGTCGATGTCAAACATGGTAGAAACCAATTGATAACCATTCAATGATGTAAACTGTTAACAAGTGTGAGAGAAACCACCAGTAATGTCAATGGCCCTCAAAGTAGTCAGTGCAATCCATGAAATGTGAATAAATGAGTCGATGTCGAACATGTCACAGAATCCTTTGATCGAAGGTCAATGATGCAACATGTCGTCAAAGGTGAGAAACCTACCACTGGGGCATGTAGATTCCAGGGTACTGACGATTTCTAGATCATCTTTCTAGATAATGAGTTGGAGTCGATAGAAAGCGATCTGTCGTAGGCAATCCCACAACACGAAATCATAGATCAAGTTTTGAAGAAATGTATTTGGCAAGGACTAACTCAGGGATGGTCAAGATGGATGACAGATATTTTTCAAATGGATGGTTTATTTTAACTGACCTCTTGAACGCATAACAATACTGCGGATGGTTTGGTGATAATGGACCAAAAGCTAATACCCAGAAACCAGCTAAAGACTTTCAATATGGTTTCATTAACTGTTAGGCAAAGGATTTCCCTACCCAGGTGAACAAAAAATGTCGTGTTCAAGAGTGGCTAACTACTTTTCTGAAGACAAAGTATAACAAACAGGTTCATTTTTCTCTCTTTTCCCCCACCATTTCTGGCAAGTACCTCTTTATTTTTGACAAGCTTGAGGAGGATAACATTTTCTTGATTATAAGCTCATCCTTTGGATGAGTCCAACTTAGTTTAAAATTCGAAACCTAAGAAGAAGTGGTTCGTTCCTGTTTGAAATTGAATAGGTCCTTTACTGTTAAATTTTAATCAGTCCAGTATAGGAGAAATTTGGTCTTTTTCAATTTTAGGGAGTCAGAAGAAAAACTTAAGAAAACTCCATGTTTGTCCTTTTTCATAAATTTATGTCTCCCAAGCCCGAAAAAGTATAAAATAATACTTGAGAGAAACGCTTGACCATTACGATCAAGGAGTACTTTTCATAATTAGTGCCTTGGATCTCAAAAAGTAAAAAAGTGATCCAAAACAAATCGTTTTATAATCAATATCGACCTTGAAACGAGAAAAGTTTGACAATCTTTTCATGTCTATACGGTCAGAAAAGAGCTGTAAGTGGACCATCCTTTTAATTCCATTTTAACAAGTTTAAAAAGGGAAAATCTCGGCAATCTTTTCATATTTCACGAGTCAGAAAAGAGCTTAAAGAGGATTTGTCCTAGAGGAATGAGTGGTATAGAGGGTAGCAACTAGTTCGACAATGGTGGAACTACTCAAAACATGTAATGGTCAAGAGGCTGGCTAACAAAACCACTCATAGATGTGGTCCCTCAGGAAGGGTAAACAATCAAGTGAAAGCATATGATGAGCCAAAGAGATGGTGGCGATGGAATGAAAACAACCAAGGCTCATCTAGCAGAATTTAGCGGATAAAGATGACAATCACGAGATGTAAAATGGGTATGGGTTCATTTTTACACAAGCTTGAACCATAGAGAACTCTTCTTGGATTTGGTTTCATGTTTACACAAGCTTGAAACGAAAAACTATGCTTGTTATAAGCTCGTATGCCCCCAACATAACAACGTAAAACGAGGTATAGGCCCCCCAAGCTTCATTGCATTCAACCAGGTGGATGGAATGAAGGTTTACTTTCAAGACCTTGAAAATATTCGACTGAAAAATGGATTTGCTTATTTTTTTAATGAGGTTGACACAGGAAAAGAACTATCCTCAAAACCCTTGTTTCATTTTTTGAATGAGCTTGACACAAGACGAGGAACTATGCTGATGATTCCTTGTTTCATTTTTTAATGAGCTTGACACAAGACAAGGAACTATGCTCATGACTCCTTGTTTCATTTTTTAACAAGCTTTACACAAGACAAGGAACTATGCTCATGACCCCTTGTTTCATTTTTTAACTAGCTTGACACAAGACAAGGAACTATGCTCACATCCTAGTTTCATTTTTTTAACGAGGTTGAGACAAGAAGAAACTATCCTCGCAACACCATGTTTCATTTTTTAATGAGGACGACACAGTAAAAGGAACTTTCCTCAAAACCCTTGTTTCATTTTTTAAACAAGCTTGACACAAGATAAAGAACTATGCTCATGACTCCTTATTTCATTTTTTAACGAGCTTGACATAAGACAAGGAACTATGCTCATGATTCCTTGTTTCATTTTTTTACGAGGTTGAGACAGGAACAAACTATCCTTGTGACACTTTGTTTCATTTTTTAACGAGGTCGAAATAGTAAAAGGAACTTTCCTCGAAACCCTTGTTTCATTTATTGAACGAGCTTGACACAAGATAAAGAACTATGCTCATGACTCATTATTCCATTTTTTAACGAGCTTGACACAAGACAAGGAACTATGCTCATGATTCCCTATTTCATTTTTTAACGAGGTTGAGATAAGAACAAACTATCATCTTGACACTTTGTTTCAATTTTTAACGAGGTTGAGATAGTAAAAGGAACCTTCCTTGAATTCACTGATTATGGCTTCCAACTAGAAGAAATATATCTCAATGGACACACCTTAATCATGGCTTCCAAGAGGTTTTCATCAAAAGGAAGAATAGTTCTCTGGAAGGAACACATTTCAAGGGACTGAAAAGGGATAAGAACATCACATTCAAGTAATCCCATAGAGTTCTCCATGTTAATTACTAGATTTAAATCAAAGGGAGATGAGCAAACAATGAGAGGCTCACTTACAGTGGTAATTGAAAACATGGGACCAGTTGCCACATAATTAACCTATGGCGGGGGAGATACCACTTTAGAATTGGGAACATTTAAGGGTGTGATATTATTGGTAGTTGAAACAAGGCTAGGGAAGAAAAGCTCGTCTACAATCACAATATTTCCATTGTGAGGGAAATACATCAGGCAAAAGAGTGTCGACATGACAGCTTTCATTGCATAAACATAGTCGTGCCGAAGGAGTAAATGAAATCCAAGGGACCTTGAACTACCATAAGATCAATATAGATAGTTTTACCTTCCAAGGTAATAGAGAACTTAGGAAGGATTCGTAAAGGTTGACTAATGGTTCTGTTAAAAGCTTTCAGATTCTGTGTCATAGGCACAAGTTGAGGGGAACCCAAAGCTTTCCAAGTAGTTGAGGATAAAATACTAATAGAAGCACCTTCATCTACTTGTGTGTAGTGTATGTCCCTACCACTACCCTTGAAAATGATTTGGAAATGGATGGAGGAAGGAAGATGAGGTTATGTCAGTCTATTCCAATCAAAGTAAAATACCTCAATACTTGGAGGGGGTTATGAAGAAACAGGTGAAATGCTCGCCGGTGTGGAAGAATCCGATGTAACAAGAAGAACCTGAGTGATATGAAGTTCATTCTCTAAAGGGAGAGTGGGATCGACCAAATGTGAAATTGAATCAACCACTTGATCAACTAATGGATCATCAACATGAGTGATATGAGTTTCACTCTCCAATGGAAGAGTGGGATCGACTATACCTGAAATTAGATCAATCACTCCATCAATTGATGGTAGGTTTTGAGAAAGTTTATGGTAACCAGTTGGAAATTATTGTTGTGGAATAGTAAGGTTTTCCAACAATTTTGAAGCTTCATCCATGTAAGTGAAAATGTTAATTTGATGACTCCCTTTGCATAACTTACAAGGAAACCTAACTTTACCCTTTTTCCTAGGAACTTGACTATCACTGGTTGATGGATCAATGGAAAGTTGATGATATTTTTCTGACCATACTTCCAAGACCTTTGGAATACCAAGACAATTGATAAGGAAGTGGTCACCGTTACAAAGCATCCAAGGGTGTTTGGGTTTGCAATGCATGTTGGAGGTTTCCTTAACACAACTAACACTTACAACCATGGTTGCTTGGTTGACTTCTTTCTTATATTGCTTCTTCTTCTTCTTCTTCCCTTTCTTCTTCTTCTTAGCCACCTGGTTACTAGCATCAAGGATTTTACCAAGAGAAGAGGAAGAAATGGAGAAAGAAATATTAGGCAAAGAAGGTAAAAGGTGAACAGAAGGTTTGTGATGCTGAGATGGTGAACTCTGTTGAGGTGAAGCATTCGTTTGAGCTAGAACAATTGGAGTATTTGGGGCCAACGATGTTGAAAATAACCATATTGGTAAACCTATTGTAAATCCAGGTAATGACAAAGTAACCATATAAGGAGGACCAACATTTTCAAAATAAGGAAAAGTACTAGTATTCTCGTTAAGAGGCGTTCCTTGGTTGGTAAATTCCAGAATAGTTTCCATTATAATCAACTTCAGTGAATTTTATTAACAATTTAAAAATAAAATTAAAAATTCACAATTCACACCTATCAATTAAAATTCACATTTACACCTATGGTCTCTAAAAGTAAAAACAAACAAATTAACACGCACTATCAAATCTAGGAGTCAAACCACACACAAACAGTAAGTTTCCATACCGAAAACACTAGTTGGTGATGAAATCCAACGTTGGAGAATTCAATACAGAAATGGCGGTTGGAACAGTTACCCCGACAATGTGCTTAATGAAATAGACTGGCACATGGTTCTTCACAAAACAATCTCGAGTCAAGAGAACCCCCCAGAGAATCCTAGTGAGTCTAGTCGACGTCTGCTCTAGGTACAGTGGGATCTTCCCTCCACCGTCACCTTAGGAAAAAATCCTATAGATTATGGCCACTAAGGTTACCAACAGAAACAAATATACCTGGGGGAACAGTCTACGATCTGATACAGACGCAAGGGAAGAGTAACAAAGCTCAATCCCCTTGAAGGCTCCTTGACATAATCCAAGGCTTACCAACAAGTGACTCCAGGCTCCTCGACAATGGTCAATCCGAGGTTTACCATTTTTTAATGCATGTATATCTACTATCATTCCCAATGAGGAAGGATTGATTACCTCACTGGTTCAGATATGATCTCGTGCTTGACTCCTTTAGGACGACCTTCCCAGAGCATACATGCAACAATTGGAATTTTTCCTACAACAAGATCGACTACTTGTTTTGTTTACTGTCTTGGAGAGTTAACTAAAGCCTATTCCAAGACACTAGCCTAAGCTAGATTGGTGGAAAGAGACCTGAAGATGTAAAAATTACTAGATGAATTTTAATAAAGTGTTGTGTTATTTAGGTTGTTATTGCTCAAAAGGGTAAATGGATATGAAACCAATGATGTTATGACTTGACGTAAAACTAAATGCAATTGAATATGATAATGTAATCTTTTCAATTCGATGAATCCTAACTAAAGTAAGGAGAGAGTTTCCATTCACTTCCAACAATGCAAAAAATTGATCACTAAGAGAAATATAACAAATTCTCTAATGCACTAATTTCATCAAGAAAAACTATTGCAAATCAATTCCAAAACAGTTTTTATTTTTAATTTTGTGTGTTAAAAACAAGCATAAAAGTATGTGAATTCAAATCAAAGAAAACTGATCTAAATCTACGATTGATTTTTTCAGAATGTAAACTATGCAATTGTAATCTATGCACAATTCACTTGAAAACTATGCAAATGTAATCTATGCACATTTTTCATTCATATTTTGAAAATGAGAATTCTAATTATACAAGTTTGATCTATGCAAGAGAATTCTCAAACACAATATGATTCTAATGTAATCTAAGAACCAACCAAATGCAAGTTGAGAAAATTGGGTGAGAGTTCCAAAGATCAAAAACTAAAATCACTCAAAGGCGATTAACACTCATACACAATTTCGAATAAAAGCAAAAATATGAAACATTGTGAAAAGACTAAGACAAACCTCCAAGTAATGACCAAAGGAAATCAAATTAAGAATTTCTCAAAAAAGAGACTGAAGACACCCAATTAACTTAATGGAGATTGATGAGATGAAGAATTTGCTAAAAGAAACTCATAAATAAGGCTTTTTGGCCGAAAAATACAAATCTGGGTAGATGCTAAGAATCCTAAATTAAATCTACACTTAACTTGGAAAAGACATTTTAAGTTTTTCAAAAATTTTGACAGGGTCCGCAGGCTTCCAGGATAACCAGATGCAGTATCGGTCTGTGTAGTAAAGTAACAGTGCAGAGAGGTCTGCACTGTCTTGTAAAAAGAAAGTGTGGTCCCCTAAAAATTTCAAGAAAAACATAAAGGACTTCAAAACCTTCAAAAAAAAAAACCAAGCTACCGAGGCAGATATCAATCAATCAAAAACCAGGAAAAACTTTCCCTCTAATCAAAATAAAAGAAAACCAAAAACAACGAGTTATTTCCCCAGTATGGTCACCAGATTGTTGGCCGGATAAATCGTTCTTGTGGACAAGACCAATCTCCCTAGTATCAACTGATATATAGCAAAAAGCAGGACAAGCAAATCTACCTTTCTCTAAACATATTGCTATTCATTAATAAAAACCAAGAGGTGTTTTAGACCCTACCTTAAGTCCAACGCTAGTTTGTGGCAGCCATGCTCCAATAGCTCCAAAAGAGTTTCCTCTTAAGAATCTGTAGTCACAAACAAGCACACATCAAAGAACACCTACATAGCTAATATAACAAACCATGTTCATTACGAAGATCAAGGAGCTCATAAAATAAACCATTAAACACAACTTATTGAGAAAAATAAACCTGATTCTATTAACTTTGAAATAGAAGAACTTTACAACCTTGTTGCCTTGATGCTATACAAGCTCTTCCCAGGGTCCAAACAGGACTCTCCTCTACTTTGACAAGCCTCACTCTCTTCCAAATGAGATCAAAAGGTATGTAATCTCTCCTCTTAAAAGCTCAATTAGGAAGACTAAGTTCCAGCAACATTTACCCTCAAAAATATTCAGCTTTCAACCTCTCAAGTAACCAGCCCAATGCTTCATTTTATAGTGCAAAGGATGGAGGTTACAGGTCCACCATTGAAGGGATAGAGTCCTCCTTCAAAGGGATAAGCTCCTCAGATCAAGGGGTTATCTCCTTAAGGTATGGGATGCATGAACCCTCAAGGAGCAAACTTGCCACCTCAAGATTCCCTCTAGAAGCTTCCAGAAATGACTCAAAATGAGTTTTTAGGAATGTACTTGCGCCTTTTTAACTTTTACAGGGGTTTGCACCCATAACATAGATACAGAGTAGTCAAGTGTGGAGGGGACGTGACCAATAGGTGCAGTACCATAGGTAATTCTAAGAGAAAGTGCGGAACGAGAGTTTTAGAGATTTTTAAGGTCTTTCTCTTATTTTCAAGGCTTGAGATAAAGAATTGAGGCTTAAGACTTGCAAAGGAGGTAAGTATGAGTTGTGATAGACTCACACAGATTGCAGAAAGTCATGGTGAATTTTTTTTGCGCAACATCCAGGTTTTGGGATCCAAGCAAAAATCTCTATGTATATGTGTTTTATGTGTTATCCTCTCACATTGTTTATTTTCAATGTTTTAGAATTCGTATGCAGGTAATTTTTGTATGGGGTTAAAACCTACACTTGGCATTGGAGTTGTTTTGGCTTCAAGGGGACACCTTTGTTGGTGAGGGTTTTCGCTCAGGCCTGTGGTAGACCCTGTTGAGTGAGAGATCTATGAGATCGATTCTGTTGGTGAAAGAAGATGGCGAGTAGTGGAAAGATAGAGATAGAGAAAATTAATGGTTAGAGTATTGAGTTGTGGAAACTGAAGATGGAGGATCTGTTGGTGGATAAAGATCAGTGGATAGTAGTAGATACAGGCACTAAACTAATGGGAGTGTCCGACGAAGAATTGAAGAAGTTAGATCAGAAGGCAAAGAGCACAATAGGGTTGTGTGTCTCAAATTCAGTATTGCTGAATGTATCAGGGGAGGCTATGGCTAAGGTTTTGGTGGGGCAAGTTAGGGACTTTGTATGAATCTAAGTCTCTGGTGAATAAATTGTTCCTACAGAAAAAGTTGTATACCCTAAGGATGAAAGAAGTACACTCAGTGACAGAGCATCTGAACGCATTTAATATTGTGTTAAATCAATTATTATCTATTGATATTAAAATTTTAGATAAATATAAGTGCATTATTTTGTTTTCTTCTCCACCAGATTCTTGGGGTAGTCTGCTTATTGCAATAGGTAGCAATACAACTGCCTTGCCGTTTGATGAAATAGTCTCATCTTTGCTAATGGAGGAGTTGAGACAGAAAAATGTGGAGAGCGAGAATGGTGATGCCTTGTCTGTATGAGGATGGTCTCAGAGCAGAAACAAAAATAAGTAATCAAGTGCGAGATATAAATCTAGAGGGAGATCTAAATCTCCAATAGAACTAGTAAAGGTGGTGTGTTGGAAACGTGGAAAGGAAGGGCACTGAAAGCATGATTGTAAATCTAAAGCTCCTCATAAAGGAAAGGGACGTGATCATGCTACTTCCGTAGAGGCGGAAACCACCTCAGATGAAGGTGGGTATGTGTACTTGGCTTCTTCAAGTACACATGTAGATCATAAGGCATGGTTGATTAACACAAGTACATCCTTTCACTTCACTCCCCGTAGAGAGTGGTTTTGCGAGTATGAGAAATATGATGGTGGTGATGTCTTCTTGGGGGATGACAGGAAGGCTAGAATTATTAGTCACAGAAAAGTAAAGTTGAAGTTGCAAGGTGGAAGGGTTCGAACACTTATGGGTGTTCTGCATATTCTTGCTGTTATGAAACTAGCTGGGAAAAAGATAGAAAATATAGATCAACGCCTTAGAATTCAGCCTCTTCAAGGGGGAAACCTCCTTTACATTACATAAATGATCAATTATTAAGGGCATAATAATAACAATAGTGGGCTTCTATGGGGAACAATATTACCAATATGGGGACTACATGGGTACAACAATATAGTAATAGGGTTGTACTAATAACAATAAGGGGTTACACTAGTAGTATAGGGGCCTAACATGCCCCTCTCCTTCAAAAAGTGTTGTCCTCAATGCTTGAGTAGTTTTTGATGCATCTGTATAAAAATTGTGTCCTCCCATATGTAATCTTCAGCGGGTTAGTTCTTCCACTTGTTGAGAGACTCTGAAATTGATTGATTTCATAGCTGTTGGGTTCTTGTTTCTATGACTGCTCTAGGTTCCAATATGATTTTTCCTTCCTCTTCAAGTTCTGGAAATATTGTTTGAATTGGGATATTCTGCAACTTTTGAATGAGTGGCCACACTTCTTTGTCCTTCTTCCATTCATCCCATCATTCGTTTATCCAATTTGGTTGGATAATAGAAATAGCACAAAAAATTGCTTCCACATCCTCATCCTTTCTTAAGAGTGCATCTGCAACAAAACATTTCTTCCCTTTTCTATAGATGATGTTAAAGTCATAACCCAACATATTTATGACCCATTTTTTATGTTCTTCAAATGATAATAGTTGTTCTAAAATGTATTTAAGACTATCATGATCCATTTTTACCTTGAAGTGTCTTCCCATTGGGTAAGGTCGCCATTTCTTAAGTGCAAGTAGTATTGCCAACATTTCCTTCTCATAAATAGCTTGCTTGATATGTAGCCATAAAAATACCCAATCACCTACATCAAAAAAAATTTCACTGTGATGTTGATCTACCTGTTTTTTCGTTCGATTTTGCACCAAAGTGGCATCATCCTTTAAAAGTTGGAGAACTTGTTGTTGATGCTCGATGTGATCTTTCACTGCTTGAACCTTTTTCTTCTTGATAATTCCTTCTATCTTGAGAGTTTGAGGAGTGGTAATTTCTTCCAATGCTTTACAAGATATGGTCGGATTCATTTCTTGATGCTGAATGTGATCTTTCACTTCTTGAACATTTTTCTTCTTGATATGTCCTTCTATCTTGATAGTTTGACGAGTAGTAATTCTGGCCAATGCATTACAAGATATGGATGGATTCATTTCTTCATTCTCGATGTGATCTTTCACTTCTTGAACCTTAATCTTCTTCATATGTCCTTCTATCATGAGAGTTTCAGCAGTATTTCTTTCCAATGCTTTACAAGATATGGTCGAATTCACTTCTTCTTTCTCTAGTGTTGGTTCCTAGTGTATATCCTCTTCTTTTGATGTTTCTTAATCCTTTTCTTCCTCCTCTTCATATTCTATGTAAAATAATTTTCTTCTCAGCACACTTATCACCTTTAGTGCATTTTCTATCACAATTGTAACAAAACCCTTTCTCTCTTTTTTCTTCGAATTGTTGTGGTGTAAGCCTTGTAGGTTGTGGAAGGCTAGGAGAAGAAACACTTCCATAATTATCATCATGAGTGGTGGGATTCCTTGTTTTCATAATTTCTTTTTCAATTTTTCTTGCCAACTCGAATGCCTCCTCCAATGAATCAGGTTCCCAAGAACGAACCTCATGTTGAATGTTATCCTTTAAAGTCCCTATGAAGACATCAATCCTTTGCTTCTCTGGAATATAATTTACCCTTCTATTCAATTTTTGAAAGTCTTCAATGTGCTTTTCCATTGAACCCTTTTGCTTGAGGTTTATCAATTGGCTAAAGAAGGAGTTTCTCTTTGTATCCTCATAATGTGCTACCATTTCCTCCATGAAAATTTACCACCTGACAAGTGGTTTATGAGAACAAAGCCCTTTATACCATAAAAATTGATTCGGTTCTAAATAATTAGATGCAATAAATACCTTTGGTAACAGTGGTACACCATGTAGATGAAAATATTTCTCCATATGTAGTATCCAATTTACCAGATCCTTGCCATAAAACTTCCTCATCTTGTTTTGTCTTGATTTTAGGAGCTCGATCTTGAAACGACTGTAACTCTGTAATTTCAGATGTTCCAGTTCTGAAATCATGATTTGCAGTGGCTCTTTGCGTCCTCTTTCCAATGCCACTAGTCTGATCCAAATTGCATTCTCCAAGGAAGAGTTATGCCAAATCTTCCACGGTCACCTAATTATAGACTAGTTCAGTACAATGAACTTGTAAAACATGTCACATGTCACTGTTTCAACCTTTGGATCTAAAAAATGTACACAAGAAACTACAGTTCGTTCTCTTTCTGTAACTTCTAACGAAATTTCAATCTGATGCTCAGAGAAAAAGTTATGACAATGTTCTTCAGGTCACTTGTTTCGAATGTAATTTAGGACTTTACAAAAAGACCGACTTCCTCAGATCATATCTCCACAAATATAGCACGAAAATCTCTAAAATTCGGACCCAAGGTTTAGAATAATTTCAGCCCAAATAATTTTTTTTTAGCGTCTGAAACGTCACAGTAAAATGTTATAGCTAAAATTCCATGATGACCTGTTTGGAGCAATGAAACTGTTGAATCCATAGCTCTCACACCAAATGTTATGAAACTATCTAACAAAAAGATATAAAAGATAGATCAACGGCTTAGAATTTAGTCTCTTCGAGGGGGCAACCTCCTTTACATTACATAAATGAACAATTATTAAGGGCATAATAATAACAATAGTGGGCTTCTATGTGGCACAATAGTAACAATATGGGGACTACATGGGTACAACAATATAATAAGGTGGTTGTACTAATAACAATAAGGGGTTAAACTAGTAGTATACGGGTCTAACACCCACATTAGCCAGAAATTTGATTTCTATAAGAAAGTTGGATGATGCAGGTATAAAAACAGTATTCGAGAAGGATCCCTGCAAGATGGTTTAAGGGGCACTAGTATTGATGCAGGGAGTTTGAATTGGAACTATGTACAAGCTGCAAGGTAGCACTGTTGTTGATGAGTGCAACCGTTCGTGGTTCCTGAAAGTGGAGCAGAAAAATCTAGTGGTCTTTGGAGACAAGAACATGTTGTGGCATCAAATGCTTGGAGATATTGGAGAGAAGGGCCTTCGAATACCTCATGGTAAAGGTATGGTAGAAAGTATGAGTAATAGCTTTCTAGATTTTGATTTCTATGAAAATTGTGTATATGGGAAGCGAAAATGGGTGAGTTTCCCCTCTCGTGGTAAGAGGGTGAAACAAATATTAGAGCTTGTGCACAATGATGTGTTTAGACTTGTGAAGGTTCCATCACTGGGTAAGTTTGTGTACTATGTATCATTTATATATGGCTTCTCAAGGAATACATGGATATATTTCCTTAAGAAGAAATCTGAAGTCTTTGACAAGTTTAGAGAATTTAAGGCTCTAGTGGAAAACAAGACAGAGAACAAGATAAAGGTGTTGCGGACAGATAACGGTGAAGAGTTTTGTAATAGGGAATTTGAAGAATTCTGTGAGAAGTGTGGTATAGCACGTCATAAGACTACTCCATATACACCTCAGTTAAATGGAGTTATAGAAATAATGATCAGGATGTTGATGGAAAGGGTAAGAAGCATGCTCAGTGGTGTCGTGTTAGTATAGAAATTCTGGGAAAAGGTGGTGGAGACATCATGTTACTTGGTCAACAGCTCACCTTCATCGATGTTGGAGGATAAGACACCACAAGAGGTATGGACTATTAAGAAACCCTCTCTTTCATAGTTGAGGGTATTTTGATGTGATGCATATGTACATGTTCCAAAGGAGAAACGAACCAAGTTGGATAGTAAATCTGAAAAGTGCATCTTTATTGGGTATAAGGATGGTTTAAAGGGTTATAAGCTTTGGAACCCCGTAACAAGGAAGGTTGTGTACATCCAAGATGTGGTGTTTAGAGAGGTGAAAGATGTTATTAAACATGAAGTCCAAGAAAAGGAGCTTTAGAAGATAGCATTTGACCTAAATGAGGAAGAATCAAACTCTACAACAGAGGAGGAATCAGAATATGAAGAGCCACAAACTCTGAGTGTGAGAAGATCAATTCGAGAAAGAAGGTAGCCAGAAAGGTATAGTCCATCTACATTCTATTCAAATTTTTCTTTATCTATTATTGATGATGATCCCAGAACTATGAAGGAAGCAGTACATTCAGAGGATGCAAAACTCTAGAAAGAGGCCATGGTTGATGAAATGGCATCTTTGCACAAAAATGAGGCTTGGGATCTAGTGGAGTTGTCAGCTGGAAGGAAACCCATCAGCAACAAATGGGTGTTCAAGAAGAAGAAAAATGTAGAAGGAAAGGTGGAGAAATAAAAAAATTGGTTGGTAGAAAACAATTATTTCTAGGTACGGGGAATTGATTTTGGTAATATTTTCTCTCCTGTTGCCAAGGTAACTTCTATTAGATTACATTTATCTGTTGTTTTTGCTTTTGATTTTGAGGTAGAAAAAATGGATGTGAAGGTATCATTTCTTCACCGGGATCTGGAAGAGGAGATCTACATGAAGCAACATGAAGGCTTTGTGGTGAAGCATAAGAAAGAACTGGTATGCAAGTTAAAGAAGTCTATATATACAGTCACGAAGGATGTTGTATCAGAAATTTGATACATATATACGGGGACTTGACGTCAGCAGAAGCAAAGAAGATCATTGTGTATTTTAAATTAATTGGTGACCATGTTATTTATCTAATCTTGTATGTGGATGATATGTTGTTGGTTGGAAATGTTAAAGAAATTATCCAGGATTTAAAGACCCATTTGTCTTATAAATTCGACATGAAAGATCTTGGTGCTACAAAATATATTTTGGGCATGGAAATTAAAAGAGATCAAACAAAGAGGAATCTCTCGTTAAACCAGAGGAAGTATGTCGAGACAATATTGCAGGATAGTAAAACGGTGAAGGTTCTTATTCCTATAGGTGTAAAGTTATCTATTGAACAATGTCCCAAGATGCAAGAAGAGGAAGCGGACATGTCTCGTGTTCCATATGAAAGTGTAGTCGGTAGCCTCATGTATGCAATGGTCTATACTAAACCAGACATTTGACATGTAGTGGGAGTATTGAGCAAGATTATGTCAAAACCAGGGTAGGAGCACTTGACAATAGTGAAGCGGGTTTTCATGTATTTGTGTGGCACTAGTGATTATGGTTTGTGCTACCAAGGAAGACCAGGACTGGACAGAGTGTTGGATATTCATGGCTTTGTTGATTCACACTGGGCTGGAGATCTAGATCAGAGAAGATCTACAAGCGAGTATGTGTTTAACTTATTTGGAGGTGTAGTCAATTGGATGAGTAAGAAACAATCTGTAGTTGCACTATCAACTAGAGAGGCAGAATACATGGCAGCCGCTCATGTAAGCAAGGAAGCAGTTTGGTTGCAAAGATTGTGTTAAAGTATGGGATTAGTACAGGGAGCTATAAGGATAGACTGTGATAGCCAAAGTGCAATTTTCTTAGCAAAGAACCCTAGATATCACTCAAAGACAAAGCACATTGATGTCCAGTATCCCTTTTTGAGGGATATGATAGAATACAAAAAGGAGTTGTTGGTAAAGGTGGAAACTTTGAAGAATACTGCAGATGCATTAACAAAATCTGTGAGCTCTGAGAATTTCCATTGGTGTAGAGATACAATGGGCATTGCAGGGCTGGATAAATCACTAAGCTCTCTTGTGGCCCCCTATGGAAAGAAAACAACAAGTGAGAGAATGTTGGGTTGTGTTATATTCTTTTCAGGACTAGCCCACGTAGTTAATCGTGGGGTTAGTTGAGGGTGGGGGGCGGAGTTCCCCCTTCGTTCCACCGATTGCATAATGGGGGGGTCACAAGGGGTTTGAGGGGTGCAGGTAATCCCTCCCTATGGGGTTCGGGGTAGCGCTATAGAAAAGTTTGGTTTTTGACCCTATATTAGGTTGGGAAAACCTACCTATGGTTTTATGCATGTTTTCCGGACATGGTTTTGGATGCGATGGTTTTCGGTCCATGGTTTTGGACGCAATGGTTTTTAGTCCATGGTATTAGATACTTCAGCATGTATAAATATGTATTGTAACATTGAAAGGAACATAATGAAAAATCAAGCTAGTAGTCTCGATTTTGGGATCTAGGGGATAATCTCTGTGTATATGTGTTTTATGTGTTATGCTCTGGCATTGTTTATTTTCTGTGTTTTAGAATTCATATGTAGTTAATTTCTGTACAGGGTTAAAACCTATATCTGGTATCGGAGGTTTTTTGGCGTCCAGGGGATGCCTTTGTTGGGGAGGGGTTTTTCTCGGCCCTATGGTAGACCCTGTTCAGTGCGAGATCTACGAGATCAATTCTGGTGGTGAAAGAAGATGCCGAGCAGTGGAAAGATAGAAATCCAAAAATTTAATGGTCTAGTTTTAAGTTGTGGAAACTCAATATGGAGGACTTGTTTGTGCATAAAGATAATTTGATCATGGTAGATGCTCTAAGGTTAATAATTTTAGGATCCCAAGTCACTACCAAACCTCCCAAGGGTCTTGTTGTAGTCAGAGCACAAACATTCCATTCATGACAATTTTTTAATAATAGTTCCCATGACTTATCGCTATTAACTATTATCCATTGAAATAGATCTACCTCTAGATTTTTTGTCTCAATATCATCCAAATTAATGTAGGAACAAATATGAAAATACATATTCAAAACTAAAAGGCATATCTAGGGTGAAAACTGGAGTTCAACTCATTAATAAGAAATACTTAAAGTTGTTTACGTGCATAATGGAAACAAACTAGCTTGGGTGATGGTAGCTTATATATCAGAAGGATTTGGTAGCTACATACCTATAAACTATGTTACAATGAGGGTTCAAGTTATTTTTATTCTTGAGAAGCAACGAAAAACCATAAAAATTCAAAAATCTAATACTAGAAGATGAAGTATCAAATGTTTGTGCGTCGTGTTGGGATTACTTAGTACATCAACTTCCTAGGGTTATAACTTTGGAATACAATATATGTTTGATGCATAGAATACCTCGTTAGAAAGACTTATTAGAGAAATAAATCTTTATAATGAAAAAGATCACCAGAGGCTATACATTTTCCAATTTTACAAAAATATTTTATTTATGGCCTCAAAACGACTCTCGAAGTTTAGAACCCGAAAAACTGTCAAAAATACTAAATCTCGTTACAATTATGGAAACAAAAAGAAATAATTTTATGGTTCAAATGGAATAGGTGAGTGACCGTAATTATCCACTTAGACAAGTGCCCACCCCCCATTCGCTCCCCTTAGGAATCAATGCTCCCCATTATGTTCGAGTGCTTCCATGAGATAGAGAAACTTTTGTTGAACTTGGTCCCTTGTTAAATACTTTAACTAATGGAGGAGATGAGAATATTTGACAACTAGATATTTTTGGATCCTCTATTTGTGAGTGTTCTTGATTTGATGTGTTTTTGTCTATTCATTACAGTTTGGGTTGAGCTTTGTTGGTGTCAACTCTTCAAAAATGTCTAATGTGTCCATAAATGTTGAAAATATAGTTGAAGGTGGTCCACATTAAATATGGGGGTGTAAACCAAGGAATGGTGGGATACTAAGCTCAAAATCATTATCACCCACAACCTTGGTGATGGTGTAAGGCATGTATCAGAGTGGCTGAAGCTTCCAATGGGCTTCGTCAAGGCATTCTTTCTGCATATGTTACCAAACTTTATCAGGCACCAAAAAACTTATGTGGTACACGATGTTGATGATATCATTGTTTGTACATAGCATTGGTTTTCTCCAAGATATCTGAAACTAATGGAAAATGTGTTGAACGTGCTCAATAAGCCTCGTGGCTTTATTAGCTTCGAACTGAACGTGGGCATATTCTTCCTCTATAGTTGCGAAATGAAGTGAAACATAAAGGGGACATAGTGGTTAAAACCCGAGGCCCACTTCAAAGGGTCTATGGCTTATTTGATAATGTGGTGTAGTAATAAAAAAATAACTATTCACTTTTGTAGGTAAAATAATAAGAGGTGGCGAAAAGGGTAGAAGAAATGGATGGAGATGGTGACAATGAAGAACATCATCTTGGATTTTCTATTCAAAATAATGATATCAGTGTTCATATGAAGAACATCCCTCCATCTTTCCTTCCCAACTTCCATGGTATGAAGTCAAAGGATCAAGAAAGCTTTCTCTTTGAATTTGAAATCCATTGTAAGTCTTATGGTTACTTAATAAACACTCAAAAGTTGAGATTACTTTCAACAACATTGAAGCATAGATCTCTTAAATGGTTCATTAGTTTAGGGACTATTTTAATAAGATCATGGAATGATAAAAAATTTATATTTCTAGAAAAATATAAAGATAATGATATTAAAGAAGAAATATTTGGAATGACTCAAAAATAAAATGAGAGTCTTGAGGATCTAGAAGAGATATTTATGCATAATGTTAAGAGAGATGGTGTATACCAATTATCATTTGAAGAAATTTGTGATACATGCAAGAACATATCAAGAGGAAGGGTAATAGTATGTAAATCAAAATCAAGATCGGTAATTCAAGTTGAACATGGAAATTTTCTTGATAACAATAAAACATAGATTCTTAGACATCTAAGTGAACAAGTAGAAATTTTAAGAATGCAAAATGAGAAAATGGAGGATGTTGATATTTGTATTATCCATGCATAATCATATGCTACTAAATATTTCCGATCATTACCAAGGTTGAAGGAAGTTTACTAGAAGGACAATGGAGCAAGTTAATCATGAAAGAAACTAGGTTATGTAGCTCCAAGGAGACCATGGTAGACTACTCAAGATAATATGATCCAAGAACCTAATTCATAATTTCAGAATTATGCATATCCATCTCAAAGTAATTGAAACACACCCTTTCCTTCACAATATTGTTCATGTCAACCCCAAAACCAATCTTGGCAACAAGGTTGGCAAGCACCTTATGGGAGAAATGCACAATATTTTCCTCAATATCCTCTATACCTAATGCTATGATATCCCTACCATAAAAATCCACAATAACCATAGCCTCAACCACATCCATCTCAAAGATCCACTCTTAATCAACTACATACCCAACCATTTCCAAACCCAAACAATCTAGTAACTCAACCCACTTACAATGTTGAGGTACAAAATTTCCAAACAACTCCTCTTGATCTAAATAGTATCAATCTTATCTTGAGAAGAATATTGTAAAAAATAGTTTTGTTGATGTAATTCATGGAAAACGTTCAGAAAAGAACATTTAGATGAGGATACCAAAGAATCACACCCTTCAATTAATGAAGAGCAGACATGATAATCAGAGATGGAGAAAGTTCCCTCATGTTTACCATCACATCCTCCATCTATTCAACAAAATAATCAGCAAAAAGAGGAAGATTTGAATTTCATGGTAGAAGAGGACACATAAAGTGATGTAGTTTTGTAAGTGGACCAAGGGAAGCAAAGCTATATTGAGGTTTGGTTTCAGAAAATCAACAAGATGGAGCATCATTCTCTTCTTCAACAATGTTTGATATCATCAAAGTTAAAGTAATTGGTGTTGAATATTCAGGTACGTGTCGAAGCATATGTTTCGAGCCTAGAAATGAGCTTATTTTTCATATTTATTTTCACATGGATCCATTGGAAGTATTCCTATACTTGAAAGATGTTTTATTTTTTTGCGAGTAAGGTAGGATAGAAGCAAAAACTAAAAAATAGAAAGAGATAAAATAAGAGGAAAATAATAAAATCTCAAGTGAAAACTTGTTTTGAGGTTCCTAAGGTTGACTCATTGATATAAAACCTCTATGACACGGTCAATGGGTTGAAAAAAAACAGAAAAGAAAATATCCTAGGTGAAAAAATCCTTTGAGGTGCCTTGGGGACCTACTAGTTGAAAACCTTATTGAGGCAACTCGTAGGCCTAAATTGTTTTCTTAATGTATCTTTGTTTGATCAATGCAAGTGCTCTTCAACTATTGCAAGCAACAAAAACAAGTTAGCACCAAAATAAAAAGTTGGTAAAAAATCTAGTCAAAGGACATCAAACTTGGGTTTTCTCCTCCTTTTTTGAGATACTCCAAAAATACCAAGTCCATGGTAATCCATAACCCTCATCCATTTCCATCATTCACCCATCATTCCCAATCCTTTCCCATTAATTTTTTCAGTGTCCTAAATTGTTACACAAAAGTTCTGTTTTTCTACACGACCACCAAAATAGACAGGGCATAAAATTATTTTTACTATATATCAAAAAATATCCATGATTTTTCCGATATTTTTCATGAGGATATGCATATGGCTGATGGTAAAATTTTCAAATAATTTCGACAAATTCTAGTTCACATTGTTAGCACTCCATCGTGTCCCAAGACTGAGAAAGGAGACTGATAGAGGTAACCTCAAACCAATATTTAGATTTGGTTGCTAGCCCTACCAAATTAGAGATGACTCTCTCAAGAATCTGACACCCAATAAAATGACTCATAAGGAAAATAGATCTTAGGCTAGATATTCAAATGTGAGTAGGTTTGAATTTAGGGTTTGTTGTAGGAGGGTCAATAAGTCTAGGAAACAAGGTGAGGGTTTCAAAAGATTAATTGTAGAGATATAATGGGGCAAGGTAGGTATGATGAATGAAATTTTTGAGTTTTCATGGTGGTTTAAGGTTTAAGAAGTGAAGGATCAAAATGAGCATACGAGTTATGAATTCATTTATTAGAAGAAAGAACACATAACATGAAAATCTCATTAGAACAGAGCATAAGACTTATGAATTTTCGTAAACACCTATGATATCATCACAAGAAATCGTAGATATGGTAATAATGAGAAATACATATTCAATTTGATGATAAAACAGAGGAAAAACACTGTTAGAAAAGCATACCAAAATAATCCCAAGGTAATAGTTGCAACTTCATGTATTATTCTTGCAAAGTGTACACTAGCTCCAAGCCTCCCATTTTGAAATGTTCAACCCATGATTCGACTTAGATCTAGCTACATATAGATCAAAAACAATATTTTCTGCTCTTAGGGGTCAAATCCATTACAATAGGAACTGTTTAAATCAATCTCTCTAGCCAAACCTAAAACTAGGGAGGTTAGAAACTAACTCCCAATTTAGCTCTAACTCATTCACTTTGACTTTACAAGCATAATGAGCATGAATTTACATCATTTGAAATTTACCAAATCCATTACAATTAATTACAACATTTGAAATCCCAAAAAGAAAAAATACATCATGAAAAGTTTACATCGACTCAAAAAACTTGAAAATTTGACCTCTTCGCAAAAGCACAACAAAATTTCTCATAAGCGCGATGTGAGAGACAAAAGCACATTCTGGTACTTGTGGGGGATTTTGAGGGGTTTTCCTTGATTTTTTTTTTTTGAATTAAGGGTTGATGAAGATAGATTGTGATGTCTACATTCCCTTTGAACCTTCAAACCTACAAAAAACATTCTCCAGGTCTTCAAAAAATCAATTTTCCCAAGGCTACACCAGAAGTGGAGTGAGGGGTTGAAAAAGGTGGAAAAAACATGTTTTTAGGTTGTTTTTGAGCTTTTCCTTGTAACCTATGAAGTGACATGAAAAAACAAGTCCATATATGATATATACTACTCTATATCTATCAACCCAAGCAAAAATTTGATCATTTTGTGCCTGTGAGAAGAAGTGCAATGTGAGAGGTAAGGAACTAATTTGAAGAGAAATTTTAATGTCATGGTGGCCGTAATGAAGTTCGATGGTAGAGAGGTTCTGAATGAATGTGAAATGAGCAATTAAAATGCTTGGATGGTCTTCTTATAGGCTAGAAATTGATTTTTTCTTTGGGTCATGAAGTGATATCACCTGTCTTTTTGAAAAGTTGAATGATAAGATATTGTACAATAACTTCATCACTTTATTATGCAAGGTTACATCTTCATAAGGAGTAAAATGTACCGTAGGAATCATTTAAAACACTTTTTCTTAATTACTAACTCCCTTGATGGTGACTATTGTGATGACATCACTCCCTACATGACTTTTGATGATATGACCTAATAATCACACCAAATGGATATCTAAAACCATAATTAACAAGATTTCAAAACTTACAGTTATATGATGACCTTCAATAATGAGAAAGACACGCTTCGTATGACCTATCAGAGGTAGTGATGACAAGACCATGACAACATTTTATGACCTTGAGTATGGAGGGAGTACTAATGACCTAGAACTCACCAAATGATCAATTTTTATTTGAAAATACTAAAATTTGACGTAATAATCCTATCAACCTCATGGAAAGAGTACATTTCATCACTCATGACTCATAGACACTAACACACACTTTTCGAGAAATTAGCCTCCATCGCCTATAACTATTTTCTCAATATTCATGCATGCATTTGCCAAGATGTTTTATGGGGAGATGCACAAGGATGATAGAAACATGATCACCAAATTATAGGTCATTCCAATATACCATTTGAGATATATGAATAAAACAATTATTCTACAAAAGTGTTTAAAAATTTCTACAGGGGTGACCAAATTTGCTATAGGAGAGTCTAGAATTGCTAGAGGATTGTGATTGACATAGAGAGATGAGTTAGATCTTAAGTTTTCCAAGGGGGAATGAAGAGATAAGTCTACCACACCTCCATTGTTCATCCTCCACACCATTTAGTCAATTAGATTTCATCTTTATCCATGAAAAATCCCCATTTTCGCTCCTTCTTCCATTACTTTCACCACAACAAAGGCTTTTGGTTGTTGTCCATAGATTAAGGATGAATTATTAGTGTTTCTGGAAGCATTATCTGAATGATATTGCTGTCATAGAAGGGTTTTTGTGACTGCTACGGGAACAAATGCATTCTTGTAGCACTCTTCAATTACCTTATATGAACCAATCATCATGAAGACATTGGAGATTTATTTCCTCAGTTTTGGGAAGTTACAATACCTTTAAAAAGCTTCTACAGGATCACTGTGCATCTCCAACGACAACTTTTGGTGCATGGTGGCACCTATATTTTCATCACATGAATCATGGAACTTAAATCAACAATGAGAAGATTCCATCCAATGAAACTTTTTTAATGAAAGTGACATTTTGTACCTCAAAGAGAAATCCAACAACCTCATCCAAGCATCAACATGTTGATCACAAGGTATAACACTCACATCATGAGCATCTCAGTGACAAAATTTTATCTAGTGATGTGAAGCAACAACAACAACAACAACAAAAAACCTACAACACCTCTAGATTCAAGGCTATCAACAATACGACCTCGAATATATTATCACATGCAGCTTCAGGATCATCACTAGTAGCTTGATAACCACGAAAGGAAACTTGAATAGTCATGTCAGTAGCCTCAATATCACCTGCAAAAACAAATCAAGGGTAAGACTCACATATGAAATCCTCTAAACGTTTCCTATGAACTTATTTTATCTTAAAAACATTGCAAGGGTATGAAGGAATTTTTTTTATAGCCAAAAGTAATAGCAAAGCAACCTCAACCTCATCTAACAGTTAGATTCACTTTTCCACAAAGGCACCCACAAGTGTGGGAGAGGAACAAGACAAAGGTGAGGAGAACTTGAGAAAGGAGTTGATAAAGTGGGTTGTAATTATTTAGCCATGATGGAGGACAAAGAGTGTGAAGGGGGTAAGTGAGGGCTAACATAGTTAACCAAAAAACACTTTGAGTTTATTTTGCATGCAATGAAAAAGAAAAAATAATTTAAAATAAATAAATAAATAAAATAAAATAGAAAATCATAAAAAGGTGTACCCACCAGCTCTTGGCATGCAAATATTAGTTACTACAGGGTTCAGGTTGCATGCTAGGGAAGGCACATAACTTCTACAATAAGAACAAAGCTTCTATAGGAAGTAACATCAATGCTACACGAAGAACATATTTGCTACCAAAAGCTAATAAAGTGATACACGAAGGAAAAAATTGATATGAAAAAATTGGGAGAAAAGGAAATATTCAAATGAAATGGAAAGGGTGCAAACAAAGATGCTACACACGAGAACAAAGCTACTACAGGAAAGAAACAAGCTATTACACGAAAAAACATAAGTGCTACAAGATTACCAACAATGTTGCAAGATTATGAACATACTATAGGAGAGATCCTTTATAAAATTTACATTATGGGGTATTGGACAATGATTTATTAATTACTGAAAGGTATAAACAAACACAATACATGTACAAAGGATTTTCTATAGGTAGTGTAGGTTGCATAATGGAAAATTCTCCAAGGGTGAAAGGTATCCATGTTAGTAGTTTGGTCATCACATCATTCCTCTCTTTTTCTTGAGCTTATTCACCATCATTTCTCCCTCTATAAGAAGAAATAACTTTATGTTAAGTGTTTTCAATTCTAAAATTTAATGAGTGAAGTAGAATTCAGATGGCTAGTCAAGGGTGTTCATGAAAAATTGATGGATAGTATGATGTGTCATGGCCAAGAATAAAAAATAAACTCATTAAATTGAAAAATGAGGCCACCATTGTCAAAAAATTTCATTTTTTTTAGAGTTGTTACAGGAAAATTTATTTCTTATAGCAGCCTCTGCTTTCCACCACATTTTTTTTCTTTCTTGAGATGGAAGGCAAAGACATTGAGGGAAAACCTCACTGTGTGTTGTGGGAGGTATCGAGGACACCTAGATTCCTCTGAATTAAAAGCTTAGTGATGTAAGAAAAACCCTAGATATTCACATAGAAATCACAGTCTGTAAATGTGGGAGGAGGATTTAATAGAAGAATAATTTGAAATTGAAGGGAGAAATCGAAGAAAGGATTAGAAGAAACATTAGAGAAAAAATAAAAAAAATAAAGGTTGAGCCAAAGCCAAAGGAATAAATTGAAGAGAATGCATGGTTCCATTCAACATAGGAAGCTATATCCACATCAATGTGGGACACCTGAAAAGTCATTTGAGGCACAGAAGAAGAACATCATGGCAATAATATGGATAGGCTCCTCAGAGTACAAGTAATATTTTCACTAGGGTTGTATGGGGGGCCTCTAAATTAGACACTGATTAAGGTCCATCTAACCTTTATTAGGCAAATCAAGGCTATACTAAATCTCTCCTTCTACACTTAATAATGCATGCTTATCCTTAATATGTTCTTATAAAGTTTCAGAGATAATTACATATTATGTTCCTAATATTATTTATTTATGCAGAATATTGAGAGAATACTGAGTAAATTCTAAATGGGATAATATAGGGACTCGAATGCTGGTATAGGATGGAGCAAGATTGGATAATAAATGAATAGGATATTATGAAATTATTGCACAAATTCTAGAGCTTGAGTTTTTGAGAATATCTAGCAAGGTGTTCCATGTCATTTAATGACAATTCGTATAGCTCGGAACTAGATCCAAATTTTATGGGATCGTGGAGGATAATACAAGCTTCCTTTAATGATAATTCTTCCTTATCACCTTTTATAACTACAAATTCAATTTTTCCTCTAGAGGAAACTATTTCTTAGTCTTCTTGTGGAGAAAATTTCTTATTTAGTAGCTCCACTTTCATTTTTAGCACGATATATTCAAATAATGAATTTTGGTGCCATTTTTAGCTTATAAATATTAGTTTCATTAATAGGACTATTATTTTCCTTTCGACTGGCCATCCAAGGAGACCTAGAGCACTCTATTACAATTTATTTATTTCATTTTTAAAAAAAATGGACTTACATCTCTTATTTCTACATTTACTATTCATGCTTCTTTTTTTTAGGTCACATTGGTTAAATGATTCAAGTGAGTTTTTCGATAGGTTATTTACCAAGTCACAAGCATGATACATCCTTAGAACAACTTTGAAAAGTAATATTCATCACTTGGCTACTTCGATTGGTTTACTAGTTCACAAATCTAGAAATTCTTGAAGTTCCTTGTAGCAAAATAGTAGTAATTTTCTATTATTTTTGTAGAATGTGTTTATGAGATTCAATTTAGTTGATTCCACTTTTATTGGTTCATGAAAACATTCAAGTTAATAAAAAAATTTACCCCATCGAATTTTCACTGGATTAGGTTAGACATTTGGTAGGTTAACTAACTCACTAGTTCTTGAATTTTCAATTTTTAAAGTAGTTCTTTTCCCTTATTTTTTAGCACATGAATAACATGGGTATATTCGATTGATTCCACTTGGAAGAGATTCCTATGACATCCTACTTAATTATTTTTTTCTAATCTCATTTCCATTTGATTTACTTGGGCATTGAGCAAGTTATCTCACTCATGTACCAAAACACGCCTTATGTAGCACTCTTGTAGTACACGTAAACTTTACTAGATCCCCTCAAAAATATTGTTTTTTTTCCCTTAGGCTTGAATAATGACCTCTAGGCTCCAAAAACATGATTCAGTAAGACCAAAAGCCTCTTAAGCCTTTCCCCTTCTTCATTACAATTCAACTATGGAGTTATGGTTATTGGAGAGATTCATGACTTAAAGAGCATAATGATGGTTTTCATTATTATTTTTGGAGCACCTTATTGAATTTATTGATAAAATCTATCTTTAATTGAGTGATCGAAGAATGATTTTATGTTTTTCCATACATCTTAAGCTATGGTTTCCATTTCCAACATTGTTATTTCTATTGCATAGAATGGGTTTCCTTTTGATGCAATAGTTAAATTTTTGCGAATATAATAGTATTTACATTTGTGAAAGTAGAGTATTTACATTTTTATTCAAAGTAGAGTAAAATTTTCATTCATGCAAATATATAATGATTTCCATTCATCCAAAGCCATGACTCAAAGATATTCACTTCATTGCACCATATCAATGAAAGAATGAAACATTACACATTGCACAAATAGTGTTGACACCTCTTAAGTTTGTATAAACGCTCGGTTAGTAATTTAAGTTGGTAGCAAGGGAGTTGCAAAATTATGGTTGAATTACTTGGGCTCATCAAATGACACTACCAGATGTTGGGTCCCTAGATACATATTACATTGTGTTGTAGAGTAGAACCTAGGATCATCTAAGTGCGATCTTTGTTTGCTATTATGCTAAGAATTTTGTGTCAAAATTATGTGCATGGAGCCATCTATATTTATCTCAAATATCCTTAGGTGCATTTTTCTTGTCTCTAGGCTTGATGTTCTAATTCATTCACCCTTGGCCTAAAACTCCAACAAGTAAATATAGGTGACTCAAAGTTGTACCAAACAATATAGTATATTAATATTAGTTCCTCTAAAAATGTTGATAAAAATGACTATATAGTTCTACATTAAACCTTGTTTTTGTTCGAGATGTTGAGTTTACGTTCAAGTATCATACATTTTATTTTCCCCTATAAAATTTCCACAAGAAAACAATGAGCATGAAGAGCTATTTTAGCCATTCAATGGATTTAATTAAAAAAAGATTGGTTGGAAATATAAAGAAGCTAGGATGATTACAATGTTGATGTGAATTAGTGTTCTTTTTGTCATCAATATAGTTGTATTTTGGAATACTTTGTTTAGCTTTTAACATGTAATAAAGTATTTAAAATTTATTTTGGAAATTTTATTTTATATGTAAAGACATAAATAATTTATGAAATAAATTCCTCATTTTGATTTAGGAGTTTACTTTTTATTATTTCCTACTTATGGTTAGTCCAAATTGAAATATGAATGTCATTCATATTTTTGTGCTTGTATTTTTGCTAACATCCAATGTTATTAATCGATTTCTAGTTATTCTTCCATGTTACATTAAATATATGTTTTAATTCAGATAATTATGTTATATTTGTATTGTGAATGCGAAAACCATATTTAAAGATTTTGATAAATAGAAAAGTTGCATTTATATTATTTAGTAATAAAATATATCCATTTCTTCCAAAACCTTGATCCTTACCTGCTCACAATGACAATTCAAAAATCTTAATTAAAAAAATATAATATTAACATACTTGTATACTTGCCTTGTCCCCAAGTATAATTTCCCTTTGCCCCTTGGTCATTTCATTATGGAAAAGACACCCCCAGAAAAGGCCTTAGAGCCCCAAAAATGTTCATGTTGTTGGTGCAATTAACTAACAACGTGCATAGAATCAATCAATCAATCATGGGGCGCCAACTTAGCATGAACATGACTATTTTTCGTCTTTTGTTTCTCTCAAGGTCACATCTTAAAACTGTGACAGTTGTATGCTCATCATCAAACACTTTATTTAGCTCTTTTTCTTTTCGCTTCCCTTAGCCGTAACAATGGCACCAAAATTTGTTTCCTTTCGTAGACTACCTCTTTTCCCCTTCTTGGGTTTATGGTCTCTCTTATTTTCTGTGGTACCTATGGATTGTGTCGTTGTGTCTTTCCATTGATTCTTTTAGTTTATCTATTCAATGTTATTTATATAATATAAAGAGTTAGCAAAAAAGTACATATAAATTGCATGGGTTGATTAATCCCTTGGGATTATATATCGATAATATTTTCTTTATCAATCCTCTACATTTGAAATATTAATAAGTTAGGTTATTAATAATTATTTCTAGGTTTTATAATCTTATGGGTTTAAAAGATGAATCTCTTATTTATTAATCTCTTGGGTTTAAAATATCTTAAAATATCAATCATTTAAGTTTATTAATCTCTTGGTTTTATAATATTGATAATCCTCTTGAATTTTCTAATTAGATGTGTTTATAATATTAATCCCTTGTATTTAAAATATTAATCCCTTAGTTTTATTAATCCTTTGGTGTTAAAATATCAATAGTTGGATTTATAATATTAATTTCAAGGGTTGATATTATTAATCCAATGGGTTATATAATATTAATGGCTTGAGTTTTTAATATTAATAGCTTGGCACTATAATATGAATGCCGTGTAGTTTCTTAATCTCTTCCTTATTATTACCTTGGGTTTATAATATTTAGTATATGTAGGCAATGACCAATATGGTCT
>APFE030536578.1:66130-90451 GCA_000404065.3 Pinus taeda
TTGAAAAAAAAAAAAGTATGTTTAAAATAGTAAAATATAAATATTAAAAATCTTTCCAAAATCATTTAGGTACAAAATAACATATATAAATGCACACAAATAAAAAATTAATATAAACCCAAAAAAATCCAAAAATCAATCTAATATAAAATGATATGTATTCATACAAATCTAAGTTGTTTGTGATAAGTTTTGGAGTTTATTTAGATATATTTAGCGGTATAGTTTGCTCAGACAACTATTTGTTGAGATTACAAATTAGGTTGTGAACCCTTTATCATTTGTTTAAGATGAATCTATATATACATATATAATTACAAAATTATTTTTATGCTCAGCGCTCTTAACCATGGTACACAAGATATGACTTAAAATGTGTTATATTGTTGAATAGCATAATCATTCATCCATGTTACAATAGGGGAACAGGAATGTCCACTAATATTTTCCTTCATCTGTCAAAATTTGCTATAAGTACAAAAACTAGGATTGGACAATTTGCTTAGTACTTTTGTTTAAGAGATGCCAAATTTGTGGTGTGTGATATATATAAAAACAATTTTAAAAAATGATGCTAGCAATTTTTCAAGCCAATAATAATACAAAACAACCGAGGATGGTTTCAAAGAGCAGTGAATCAATTACAAGAAATCTGAAATGATGCTAGTCATTTTTCAAGCCAATAATAATACAAATCAACAGAGGATACTTTGAGAGATAAATGAATCAATTCTTACAAAAAAGAGTTGGCTAGATATCAATAGAGGCTATCACTATAAATAGCATCAACTCCAATTACTTTTGAAAATAAATAAAACTATTAAAAAATAAAAACTCATGATCATCTATAATTATAATTAAACATGAATAGCTTTATAATTAAACCTGAATAGCTTTTGCAAAAATTAGTTGGTTGATCCTTGTAAACAACATAACTCCAATTACTTTTGAAAATAAATGAAACCATTAAAACATTACAAGAAAAGTAATTAGCTGTAATTATAATTAAAACTGAATAACCTCTGCAACGGAATCTCTAAATTCAAATTTGATTAAAGCATAACGACTCAATCCCTGACAGTTGCAAATATTAGCGTCTCAACATAATTCCTCCTATTTCCGAACCTCTTAAACTCCGAGATACAGAAATTTTTGGAGGCAAATTCTCCACGTATATTATTGCCCCGATTCCTACTTCTTCAAACGTTGCCACCCAAAAAGTCAATTAAGAAAACACAATTACTTTAATTAAATAATATAACGATACATATAAATATATGGAATCAAATAATATAACGACACCTTTAAATATATCATAGAAAAGCTATACCGGTGGCAAATCATTTTGCTGGTAAAAATTTCTCAATTCATCTAATCGCAAATCAATTGGTTGAACAATTATTTGAATTACAGCAATCTAACACGGATTTTATCTGAGAATCTTTCAAAGTAATTAAATTTAATAAATTTTTTTGAATAATCAGATATCCATATAAATAATAATAATATATATCTATTTTTAGGTTACAGTTTTTGGACATTAAATTGGTGGAAGATTTCTATGTTTGTTTAGGATAAGGGATCTACATCTACTCAGTGATTTGACTGTAAATCTATCAAGGCATACATATTCTATTCCCTCTGATTTTGAACCTGTACCCTCTTACAAGAAACACATGATATTAACCATTAAATCTACTCAAAAAATAAATATATAATATTAAAACTATACTAATAGCAAATCAATTGATTGAACAAATATCTTAATCACACTAATAACATATATCTCACAAATATCTCAATTACAATAATTTATTAGAAAATCGTTTAAATTAATTAAATTTAGAAAGCTCTTACATTGCTTTTGGATTTAACAATGAGACCTAAACATAACAAATACGCATACCGGAAGAAAGGAAAAGAGAAATATTCTATTTTGTGGAAGGAGAGAAGAAAAAAAAAAAAAAGATTATTTACATATTCAATATATAAAATACCTTTGTGTTGTGGAATCTGACCCTTCTGGGCTTGAGGTTCAGAACAACGAGCAGGGGTCGATTCGCGGCATCCCATGGCTCCCTCCTACTGCACTGCACTATTCCGCTATGTTGTGAGAGGAACGGCCTTCCCGTTCAAATTAGGTGACTTGAATGAATGGATGGGTGGGTGATTTATAGAAAACAAAATTCATATGAACCGGCGCTGTCTGGGTGGATCTCTTTTAATGTGCAATGACGAAGGAATGAGAATTAATTGCCAATGATGTTGGCAACATTTTGCTCCAACGGAGTGCTTTTATCTTTGTACTTCTACTAATTCAAGAGTCTGCGCATGCACCAACGTCCATTAACATTAGCATTCACCAGCGAGAGAAGCGCATGCAAATAACTGCTGTCCTCCTCATCCCCATTATCATGATCGTCAATAATTTTGAGGGCATAGAGGCCTACTTAGTGACATCGAGACCCTTTATTTCAACCATTATGGACGGTTCTGGCCGGTCGTTATGTATCAATAAACCATTAAGAATGAGAGCATAGAGAATTAATACATTAGCGCAGCCACATTTCAAACGCAAAGATATTTCATAATTTATGTAAAAAGAATTATATGAAAATTAAAGAGAAATAAATAGAAGTCACATACCCTTAAACATAAAAAAAAAAAATCTACAGATATTATTATAATAGTGTTAGATAAACGGAAAAAATATTATTATAATAGTATTATTATAATACTATAGAAACGGAAAAGTATGAAACTAAAAAGACATAAAAAAATTCACATACCTTAACATCGAAAAAAATTACAGGCATATTTATAATGTTTAGATACAGAAAGAAAGAATAGTTATATTTAAAATTTTATAGTTAAATATACAGTTGATTAATTAACAATAACGGAAAAATATTATTTTATAATAGTTATTATAAATATTAGAGCACGGAAAAAGTATGAAACCTAAAAAGACATAAATAAATTCTACATACTTAACATCGAAAAAATATACAGATATTATTTATCAATTAGTATTAGATAAACAGAAAGAAAGAAGTAGTTCATATTTTAAAAATTTATTAGTAAATATACAGTTGGATTATTAAATATAATATAAAAATAAATCCATATTTTTTAATAAAAAAATTATCTATTATAAGAACAAGCAATTAAAAATAATTTTAAAATCATAATTTTTTTCACAATTGATTATTTATTGAACAATTTTTATAATTTATTTTAAGTGACATATCTTTTTCACATGATATTTTTAATAAAATTAAAAAATATAAATGATAAAAATTATTTCATTCATATATAAATATTTGATATTATTATTCAATTCTAAATAAATATTAATTAGTTTTAATTATTACAAATATATATTAATTAAAGTATTGCACTTATTTCCACCAATCTCCCCCATGACAAACTATGCATTTGCAAATTGTTGTTTAATATCTCCTTGGAAGGTCGTAAACGGAAACCACTGAATCTGAGTGTTAGAGTGAAAACGGAGTCATAAGTGGCCCTTTTTGTTTCGTTTGGAAGAAATTAGGGTTCGCTCGGCTGGAGCTACTGTGAAGTTAACACCGGAATGCGGTGAAGTCTGAAGCAGATAGGAAGCTTGTGCGATATGGTCAATGATCCGTCATCCATCCGAGAAGGGCCCTGTTACCTTGCCACAATATGTTTCACCATAAGGCACGTTATCAACATCATTATTAACAAATTCTCTATATCGGCGAGGGAATCTCAAAAACTGTAAATAGCATTGTAAGAGGTTCTCTCAATATTTGTGAGTTATATTGATTGTGTAAATATATTTGTGACATATATTGATAAATAAGTATCGTGTAAATTGTAGGATTGGATATTACACATGGAGAAATATTTAATATTACCTTATTCAAATATCTGAAAATATCTGAAAATGTGTTTGCAAACATTCCAATATGCCTATAAATGTTAGTGGAGAAATATTTAATATTATCCACATCAATTGACTCAATGTATTCACTCATAATATATGTGTGGATGAGTGTTCACTAAGAACATGGAAGCTCCAATCAACTATCTATACTTGGGTGGATTCCCCAAATGAGGTGGTGCAACTTCTGCACATAATTAATTGAAATTAATTTCCATTGGTGTGGTCAAGGACTTTCATTATATCATTTCAAATCTCTCCAATAGCTTTATGACATATTTTCCTTATGAATGGAAAATTTCACAAGGCTTTTTTGACACCCCAAGGCCTACAAAGTAGTACATGAGTCTAATGTCGTTCATCTAAAATTTAGAGGTTAGCTCTCTCTTATATTTGATCATCACGACTCAACAACTATCAAGCATAGATCGTCAGCATATAAATCCCAAATCAACTACATACCCTCGACTACCTTCATGTAGAGGTTGGGATTGGCATTGCTTGTTGTGAATTCCAACTTCACAAAATAATGTCTATGCTCGCAACATGATCTGAGGGCTTGCTTCAAACAACACAATGCCTTCTTCCACCTCCAAACATGCCCCTTTTGATCCTTTACTTCAAACTCTTGAGGTTTCCCAATATACACTTCTTCCTATAACAATCCATGGAGAAATGTTTTCCTCATGTCCATTTCATGGAGGGTCCATCCTTTAATTTTGGCAAGAGAAACTATCAAACTAATTGTTGTATATCAAGCTAGAGGGTTGAATATATCATATTAATCTTCTCCCTCTTTATATTTCTCAATTCTACCATCAATTCCATGTTTAATATTGAATAACCACTTTGAAGTCATCATAGATTTCCCTTTTGGGCTTGCAAAAACATCCCATATGTCATTCTTGATGATTGATTCATATTATTTTACCATATAATCCTTCTAAAATTGATCTTTCCTGACTTCTTATAAGGTGGGAGGTTCAACTACAATCATAGTGCTCATGGTTGCAACATATATTTTGTATTTGCATGGCTTCTTCCTTTCTCTAAATGATCTTCGAATGAGAACTCATCTCTCATCATGTTGTTATGTGTTACAAAGCCACAATGGACTCTTCCTCTTAGGAGGATCACATTGAAGGGGATCTAAGGGGGCTATGGGCTCAATGGGATGACCAAAAATATAGGTCTTAGATTTAGGTATGGAAGGACCATCTAAAATATACATATAATCATTCTTCTTCTCATGAGGAGGCTGAGAAAAGTCCCTTGCTTTTCCACGGGAAACACCATCACTGAAATTAACATACCTAATAATCTCAAGATTCCTTTGACCAATAATATATATATTAAAAACTTTATAATTTTCACAATATCCAAAAATGTACTTTTTTTCCATGGCTTCCATTATGTTTCTTTTTTCCTTTGGCACGAGGAAATATATGGGGCAGCCAAAGATATAGAGATGGATAACATAGGGCTTGACTTGTGTGAACACTTCTTTGGAGGTCTTGGAGTCCAATGCTTGATGAGGCACCCTATTTTTAATATATACTATAACATTGAGCCATTCTTCCCAAAGGAATTGACAACTTTTAATCGTGGAGCATGGCTTGGGCGGATTCTACAATAGGCAATTTCTTTTTTTTCGACTACTTCATTTTGTTGATGAGTACACTAAACAATAATCTCATTATAGATACCTTCCTTCTTTCAAAAAAATGATGAACTCGTTTTAAATGAACTCTCCACCATTGTTAGGCCTAAATATCTTAATTTTATTCCTTGTTTGAATTTCAACCAATGGTTTGAACTCCTTAAACATTTCAAAGACTCCATCCTTGTGTTTCAAATAATATATCCACGTATTTCTTGATGAGTCATCAATTAAAATGATGTAATAAAAATTTCCACCAATATTATGTATGGGAAACACACCACATAAGTTAGAATGAATGAGATGGAGGATGTCACTTGTCACTTTCTCTCTAGAGGGGAATGGTCCCCCTACCTTCTTTCGACTGACACAACATGGACATACTCCATCGTGTTGGGATTGAACATGAGTGATAATGGAAACCAACTTCTTCAATTTTGTAAGAGAATTATAGTCTAAATGCGAAAACCATAGGTTCCATAGCTCGACTAGATGATTTGTATGATTGACAAATGCTAAAGAGGACTGCTAGTAACCCTCTAGAGTCCTTTGAATCTCAATCCTGATGTGAATGCATCTCTCATAGGTGATCCAACACTTGAAGTAAGAACATTTCTCCTCATGAGGAAAACACTCATCCCTTTGTCTTCGAAGGAATATATTGATACCAAATTCTTCTTCAATCCTGACAACTACATTAAATCATCAAGGACAACAGATTCCCCAAAATCCAAATGGAATTTGACAGATTTAAATCCTTTGATGGGATGAGTGGAGTTGTCTCCAAGAATAATTTCAAATTTGACTCCTTCGAGTCTACCAAAAAAGATAGAAATTCTTTATACATAAGGAAATGATAAGTGGACCCACAATAAGCCATCCACCTACCCAATGAATGAGAGGGGAGTAACTAGTAAGGGAAAAAATATGAATATATTCAAATTGATTGCCAAAATTACTTTCATATTTGCAGTATCTTAACTTCTTTTGAAGATGACGATCATCTTGATGCTCACTTGGAGCATCTCTTCTTCTTCTCTCATCTCTTCAATTGTGCTCATTCCTTATGCCATCTCTTCTTCTTTGATAATCAAACCTACTATTTTTTCTTCTATTATAGTAGTGTGCACCCTTATTCTTCTCGGGAAAATCTTGAGCATAATGACCCTTTCTAACAATTGTAGCATTCATTGTGAGATGATGTTCTATGATTCATTTTATTGAGATTTATAGGTGGACGTTTCTTGGATTTTATAGACATCCTTTTCCATTATTCTTCTTGTTTTGATTGAAGAATGGAATGGGCTCTCTCTCTTTAAGTCTTTGAATCCTTCTTCTTAATACCATCCTTGATTCTTCTTGATTAATATTTCCAACAATCTCATCAAATGACAAGAAGGAATTTTCATTGATTATAGTATTAGTGAAGGTTTACCAAATGGGTGGGAGACCTCTAAGAGTCACAATCACCAATTCCCTACCACTCACAGTGCCCTCAACTCTATCCAATTGATGCAGGGTTAGCCTGCAATACCGAGGATCCCTTCACTTGCAAAATACATCTCAGTTAAAAAACCCCAATGACCAATTCAATTCAAATAATTCACATGCATCTTCTTAATATTATTCACGCCTCTTCTAGTTGGCAAGACCCGAACCTGTATACTCAGTTCACCCTAATTGTGCATGAGCAATGCATTGAGCCAAGTTCAATCCAGATTGTAAATCAACACTATTTCCATCCTAATAACACATAATGATACGCAGTACACTTAAAAACTTGTAGAATTAATTTCTAGCACTCGCGATGATATTTGATTCAAAAGCGGAATTCAACATGGGCGAATTGACAAACGAGCGCACACTGAGGTAATAACACACTGTTATGTATGTCAGTTGTGCCACTGGAGTTAAGATAGAGGCTTATATATATATCCACGCTTCGCACACGTTTATATAAACAACATACCATTATCCACAATGAACTGCACCCACACAGTTGAACTTCAACTCAAAGTAAATAAAGAATAGGTAGATCAAGCGTATACTACTACTTCAATTTCTGGGGAATACGCGGGTCTTCAATCGCATGAAACGCACCAAAGGCAATTGTGTCGCAAGGCTCCCTTATCTAATTGAGGAGATGGCGGATTCGATTCCACCTTTAATCACTGAGGATTTCACCTATACCTCTGGATTGGAACATATAGAGAACGCTTCCATGCAAATAAAGAACATATAAAGAACAATCATTATGTTGCCTTAACGCTCAGAGAATTATATATATATATCGCATCCAATTCAACAGAAAAACCTTCCAATTGCCTTACGCACAGGTTATCTTATCACACCAAATTCAATGGTGCTTGCAAGCATTATTATACAGGGTTTATCTACACGGTTACGCCATGTGAAGTTACGGGATTTCTCCCATCTTTTACAGCGATTTCCACATTAATTCAGAGTTCCGAACCACGACTATACACAACCTTTATTGCATAACAACTACACCATTTTCGCCATACACATAACGCATAATAATAATTCAAGGTGTTGTTGTTTTTATTGTAGAACTGGCGATTCTATTCCATTCCTTAAACATATATATACATTTGACCAGAAATAATCATTCCTTTCCACAATCAATCAATGTATATAAACTAAACAAAACAATGACTTACAACTTTTTCTCGCCAGATATTTCAATTCCGTGGCCTTTACAATTGCTGAAGGCTTACAGCCTTGCTGTTTAAGCCTACTCTTAGCCACACACTCTCTTTGGCCTTCAATGTCTTTGAGGATTCCTAATTTATAAAACTAAACATCATCTATAATCACTCAACTAAAAGCTCTAAGAGTCTACATGCAATGCATACATATGGTAAAAAGAATGTTGAGGCTTTTTCCCTGTTCTAAAATAGAAAAGCTTTCCTTATCCCATAATGATCCACATTCACTGCTTTATGCCTAAAAATACTCCCTATTTTATTAAAAATAACAAAATATTTAAAATTATCTCACCCCCCTTTTTATTCCATATTTACAAATGAAGAGTGTCTTGATGCTCCTACATCACCAATTTATCTCCAAGACAATATATCCTCATAATTTATGATTACAGGGACTCTCGCATATTCATATTCATGTCTTTGAGTTCATATTCCAAAGAGATGATTTCATTCAAATTGTTGACTTCATACATTTTATATATCTTATCATACATTTCCTTATACTTCCTCAAATTTCCAACTTATGCAAGTAAATTAAATTTGGTAAACCATCCACTATAAGTTTATTTTCCTTTAACTCACCTATCTTGTGCATGTTCTTGGATATAGTGGAAGCATTCTCCACATTCTTATGTCCTTGAATGTCTTCCAAAACATCATTGTTTTCAGTTATGCCCTCCAACTTAATCTTGAGTCAAAGAAAGATAGATGAGTCACCCAACTTCTAGTGTTCCTTGAATAAAGAGGAATACATCTTAACTTCATTAGGTAGGCTCCTTCAACTTTGCAAAGGTTATTTTCTTAATTCTCATCTAATTATTTTCTTCACCTTAGCTCTCATACCATGTTACTTTTCACATTGCTTTATGCTATTTCAATTACTTTATCCCAATTCAAATTTTTAATTAGCAATCATTCATCAATAATAATTAGTATTTCCAATCATCAACAATAACTGAAGATAGAACACTAAATACAATGAATAAGGAGACAATCATCACATCAACAAGAGAAACCTTATTTGTTCAAAGAGTAGGAAAAAAACCACTATGGGGAAAACCCTTTGAAATTCTTATTCTATTAGATTGTCATAAAATGTTGAGTATAGAGTACAATGAGCCCAAATCCATAAATAATAATCAAAGTCAAAGTTTTGACTTGTTCAAAAAATATCCCAATCAATATCGAAAATATGTGCCAACAATCAAGATAATTCAATCAAATATATCCACACACTTCCCGTTCACCCTTAGTAGCTCCTTTTCACCCTTCACATTTTATGTTCAACCTTCACACTTCGTCTTCAATATTTTATTTTAGATATAACAAAAACACAAAAAGAAGAAGAAATGATATTTGATGATGATGCCCAAATGAGCTTTAGGTTACATGAATTCATATGCTTCCAAGGGTTTCCAATATTCTTTAGGGCCAACTAGATCATATGTGCATAAGTGGGATTTTATTCATAAGTACAACTTCCCTTATCTAAATTGAGTACTTCAATAGTCAAAATTGTTTCTCTTGAAAAGGGAAATTTAGTCCCATTGTTGGAATTTAAGCAGTATTCTTTTTTATAAATCCTTATTCCTAATCATTTTCATTTCTTTTAAACTTTTTGTTTCCCTATAAGCCTTTACTACTCCACACTTAGCTATTTTTTTCCTTTACTCAATTTTGTAGCGTAGTGTGATAAGTCTTTTTTTGCATATAGACCAAGCTCAGTCAATTCCCTCACAGTATTTGTGCAATAGTACAAAATTTCCCATTTGATAAATACCTTGTCCTTGTACAAAAACACTGTAGAACTGAATTTCCCCTTTCCACTACTCTTATCTTTATGCTAGATCGCATTTGTTCTTCTCTCCATGCACTATGGAGCAAAACTCAACATCATGAGTTCATTTCTTCACACAATAGTGCCATATCAATGCCTTAAGCGCACCGATCTAAGACATTCTCTCCTCAACACATCGTTCTCTATAGCTTGAGAAACAATGCATTAATTTTCTCTAACCTATGTAATGAATTGGATTGATTTCTTCTTTTCCTAACATTGTTTGAAATTGTGACTATTTTTGAAATGTAATGTACTATAGACTTGGAGGCCTTCAACGTCTCTTCACGAATATGAGATATGGAAACGACCATGAAAGATGAAATCTCATCCTAAAAGTACTCATTAAATTTTCATGTAATTTTAACGTCATAACATGTAAGCCAATCAAAATCCTTTAAATTTAAAAATAAATAATGTAAATATTTTGGAGGGAAAATAAGAAAAATGCTTTTTCTAATTGTATTTTTGGCCTATCTCCTTACACGTTTACTTAAATTTTAGGTGTAGAAACTTGTTGGATGTTGAATTAAATTCCACATCCAAGGAGTACTCATTATGGATACTTCTAAGAAGAACCACATTCAGAAAAATTAAAAATACATTGAAAATACATGTTCAACATATTTTTTTAACATATCTTCAATGTTTAATGTGGGCCTTCTAAAAAGTATTCATAATAGATATGCATTGGATGTGGAATTTAATTATGCATCCAAAATTTTTCTATAGTTAATATTTGAGTAAACCTATAAAGAGATGAGCCAAAGATACAATAAAAAAATAGTTTTTCCTTTTCCCTCCAAAGTTCATAACTAGTGTTTTATTATTTTAACTATTATTTTATTATTTTTCTTTACAAGGCCACTTTTAGGCTGAAATTTCTTCTAATGAAGATATTACTAAAGGTAGTGAAGAAGAGGAAGTGGAAATGTTTGTGATCTCAAATCCAATCTATGAAGACATGACCTACTATATAGACTAGTCAATGCTAATATGATGGCATGGGATATATCAATCATTTTCCTACAAAGAGGTCCCTTAGGATGAGGACAACGAGGTATACCTAAATGTAAGGAAATCTCGGTTGCATAAAGTAGTAGGACATCGTGTACTCCTCCCATGTGTTGAAACAATTTAATCAATAATCAAGTATGTTGATACAAACAATATGCTTTTCTAGGATAAGAGTGGCTTAGATATGGAAATGTACATATATCCCTACATCGTTCAATATTACAAGGCAATAAGATATGAGGTGTCCCTTACAGCTAAATACTTTAACAATTTTCCTCTAGCCAACAAGGATATTCTAAATACTTGGTGGCAAGGTCCAATTATGCTCCAACAGTTGTTTGACATGCTATCCAAGACTAACTTGTTAAGAAGTTCATATCAGATGGTAAAATAAGTTTTCTTCATATTGTATCATAGGAAAGATGAAAATATGTTCTAAGAGAATTGGGTAATAATGATATACAAGGGTACTGAAGATGGAATTATATTCAATTGGGAAAAGATTCTCACGATTTATGTCGAGGAAAATGTAAAACATGTTCATACTCCACTAGCATGACTTCAAGAAGAATTTTACATGGTATCATATCTATTCACTGCCATATGTGCAAGGTGCAATTTGAGTCATCGGGATGGTGGTGGAACTTTGGTTCTCACATACCACCTATCCATATCTACTACATCAAGTCTATAGTGATTTAAGTTAAGTGGTAAGTTATCGCACACTTCGGTGGTCTTAATTTATTCTTTTGTAGCTCATCTATATGGTTAAGCACTTGGGCTAACATCTGCACTCTTGGTAAATAGTCAAGATTTCACTAAAACACTTGGGCTCACTATTCTGGTATTTTTTTTTTTTTTGTGGCTCACTTTATGGTAAAATACTATAGCTCACTTTAACATCTTGTTAAATAGTAGGCCTACAAACATTGTGGCTCACTTTTACATTCTGCATAGATTTTTCAATAGTGAATTTCGGTGTGAACTTTGTAGTATTAGTTTTGGTCAATTTGTTAATGCTATAAGTGTGATAGGAACTATCACAATATTGCTAAAAAAAATGATAATTACTTTTTACATTGACATTTTTTAACTTATTCAATACTTATAATTCAAAATTCAACAATACAGGTATAGTAGAATAGTACATATCAGAATGCATAGAAAGCACACAATATTTACCCTAGAAAAATCCACTCATGAGAAAATCCCATCAACCTTTTCAATCGATACAATATGTTGAAAAAGACAATATATCCTCATAATTTATGATTACAAGGACTCTCCCATATTCATATTCATGTCTTTGAGTTCATATTCCAAAGAGATGATTTCATTGAAATTGTTGACTTCATACATTTTATATATCTTATCATACATTTCCTTATACTTCCTCAAATTTCCAACTTATGCAAGTAAATTAAATTTGGTAAACCATCCACTATAAGTTTATTTTCCCTTAACTCACCTCTCTTGTGCATGTTCTTGGATGTAGTCGAAGTATTCTCTAGAGGCTCATGTACTTTTCCTTGAATGTCTTCCAAAACATCATTGTTTTCAGTTATGCCCTCCAACTTGATCTTGAGTCAAAGAAAGATAGATGAGTCACCCAACTTCTAGTGTTCCTTGAATAAAGAGGGATACATCATAACTTCATTAGGTAGGCTCCTTCAACTTTCCAAAGGTTATTTTCTTAATTCTCATTTAATTATTTTCTTCACCTTAGCTCTGATAACATGTTACTTTTCACACTGCTTTATGTTATTTCAATTACATTAGCCCAATTCAATTTTTTAATTAGCAATAATTCATCAATAATAATTAGTATTTCCAATCATCAACAATAACTGAATATAGAACACTAAATACAATGAAAAAGGAGACAATCATCACATCAACAAGAGAAACCTTATTTGTTCAAAGAGTAAGAAAAAAACCACTATGGGGAAAACCATTTGAAATTCCTATTCTATTAGATTGTCATAAAATGTTGAGTAGAGAGTACAATGAGCTCAAATCCATGAATAATAATCAAAGTCAAATTTTTGACTTGTTCAAAAAATATCCCAATCAATATCGAAAATATGTGCCAACAATCAAGATAATTCAATCAAATATATTTGCACAATTCCCGTTCACCCTCAGTATCTCCTTTTCAACGTTCACATTTTATGTTCAACCTTCACACTTCATCTTCAATATTTTATTTTAGATATAACAAAAACCCAAAAAGAAGAAGAAATGATACTTGATGATGATGCCCAAATGAGCTTTAGGTCACATGAATTTATATGCTTCCAAGGGCTTCCAATCTTCTTTAGGGCCAACTTGATCAAATGTGCATAAGTGGGATTTTATTCATAAGTACAACTTCCCTTATCTAAATTGAGTGCTTCAATAGTCAAAATTGTTTCTCTTGAAAAGAGAAATTTAGTCCCATTGTTGGAATTTAATCAATATCTTTTTTATAAATCCTTATTCCTAATCATTTTCAATTCTTTTAAACTTTCTCTTTCCCTATAAACCTTTACTACTCCACACATAGCTGTTTTTTTCCTTTATTCAATTTTGTAGCGTAGTGTGATGAGTCTTTTTTTTCATATAGACCAAGCTCAGTGAATTCCCTCACAGTATTTGTGCAATAGTACAAAATTTCCCATTTGATAAATACCTTGTCCTTGCACAAAAATGCTGTAGATTTGAATTTCCCATTTCCACTACTCTTATCTTTACCCTAGATGGCGTTTGTTCTTCTCCCCATGCACTATGGAGCAAAACTCAACATCGTGACTTCATTTCTTCACACAATAGTGCCATATCAACGCCTTAAGCACACCGATCTAAGGCATTCTCTCCTCAACACATCGTTCTCTATAGCTTGGGAAACAATGCATTAATTTTCTCTAACCTATGTAATGAATTGGATTGATTTCTTCTTTTCCTAATATTCTTTGAAATCGTGACTATTTTTGAAATTTCATGTACTATAGACTTGGAGGCCTTCAATGTCTCTTCACCAATATGAGATATGGCAACAGACATGACAGATTAAATCTCTCCTAAAAGTACTCATTATATTTTCATGTAATTTTAATGTCATAACATGTAAGCTAATCAAAATCCTTTAAATTTAAAAATAAATACATGTAACTATTTTGGAGGGAAAATAAGAAAAATGCTTTTTCTAATTGTATTTTTGGCCTATCTCCTTACAGGTTTACTTAAATTTTAGGTGTAGAAACTTGTTGGATGTTGAATTAAATTCCACATCAAAGGAGTACTCATTATGCATACTTCTAAGAAGAACCACATTCAGAAAAATTAAAGATACATTGAAAAGACATGTTCAACATATTTTTTTAACATATCTTCAATGTTTAATGTGGGCCTTCTGAAAAGTATTCATAATAGATATACATTGGATGTGGAATTTAATTATGCATCCAAAAATTTTCTATAGTTAATATTGAGTAAACCTATAAACAAATGAGCCAAAGATACAATAAAAAAATAGTTTTTCTTTTTCCCTCCAAAGTTCATAACTAGTGTTTTATTATTTTAACTATTATTTTATTATTTTTCTTTAGAAGGCCACCTTTAGGCTGAAATTTCTTCTAATGAAGATATTACTAAAGGTAGTGAAGAAGAGGAAGTGGAAATGTTTGTGATCTCAAATCCAATCTATGAAGACATGACCTACTATATTGACAAGTCAATGCTAATATGATGGCATGGGATATATCAATCATTTTCCTACAAAGAGGTCCCTTAGGATGAGGACAATGAGGTATACCTAAATCTAAGGAAATCTCGGTTGCATAAAGTACTAGGACATCGTGTACTCCTTCCATGTGTTGAAACAATTGAATGAATAATCAAGTGTGTTGATACAAACGATATGCTTTTCTGGGATAAGAGTGGCTTAGATATGCAAATGTACATATATTCCTACATCGTTGAACATTACAAGGTAATAAGATATGAGGTGTCCCTTACAGCTAAATGATTTAACAATTTTCCTCTAGCCAACAAGGATATTCTAAATACTTGGTGGCAAGGTCCAATTATGCTCCAATAACTGTTTGACATGCTATCCAAGACTAACTTGTTAAGAAGTTCATATGAGATGGTAAAATAAGTTTTCTTCATATTGTATGATAGGAAAGATGAAAATGTGTTCTAAGAGAATTGGGTAATAATGATATAAAAGGGTACTCAAGATGGAATTACATTCAATTGGGTAAAGATTCTCACGGTTTATGTCGAGGAAAATGTAAAACATGTTCATACTCCACTAGCATGACATCAAGAAGAATTTTACATGGCATCATATATATTCACTGCCATATGTGCAAGGTGTCAATTTGAGTCATTGGGATGGTGGTGGAACTTTGGCTCTCACATACCACCTATCCATATCTACTACATCAAGTCTATAGTGATTTAAGTTAAGTGGTAAGTTATCACACACTTCAGTGGTCTTAATTTACTCCTTTGTAGCTCATCTCTATGGTTAAGCACTTGGGCTAACATCTGCACTCTTGGTAAATAGTCAAGATTTCACTAAAACACTTGGGTTCACTATTCTGGTATTTATTTATTTATTGTGGCTCACTTTTATGGTAAAAGACTCTAGCTCACTTTAACATCTTGTTAAATAGTAGGCCTACAAACATTGTGGCTCACTTTTACATTCTCTATAGATTTTTCAATAGTGAATTTCGGTGTGAACTTTGTAGTATTAGTTTTGGTCAATTTGTTAATGCTATAAGTGTGATAGAAAATATCACAATATTGCTAACAAAAAATGATAATTACTTTTTACATTGACATTTTTTAACTTATTCAATACTTATAATTCAGAATTCAACAATACAACTATAGTAGAATAGTACATATCAGAATGCATAGAAAGCACACAATATTTACCATAGAAAAATCCACTCATGAGAAAATCCCATCAATCTTTTCAATAGATAAATTCTTCTTTTCACCAAGAGACACACCTATGCCTATGGTAAAACCTAGTCAACTCCTCCAAATCAAGCCTCCGAATCTGATCCAGAATTTCATGTGTCATGAAGTTTTGAGTTGCCCAAAAATTTTGGCCCTTGTAAATGGACATAAATTTTTCCCCCTACAACAAAATTGTTGAGAAAAACTGAGAATTAGGAGAGAGATAGAATCTGTCCAAACTTTCGAGTTTTTGGGAGAGATAAGTATATGTACTTCATATTCCTTTTCATCCTCCTTGTCCTTCTTTCATTGGTATGACTAGAAGTTTTCTTCTCGAGGTAGTGTGAAAAATGGTCGAGGAAGAATGAGGCCGAGATAATTTTATATAGTGATTTGGCTTGGCTAGATGGGTGTCTCTATTCTTTTGGCTGACTTGACTTAGAGGGAGGCCGACATAACATCTTTTGGAGCCAAAATTGTAATTCAAAAATTCAATTTTTCTTTGTTTAAAAGTAGCAATGGGACTTTGACTCAAATAAATTATATTTTGACTCTAGGATTTAAAACATTCTTTATAATAATAAATGAAAATACATCAAGTGGCGAAATATATATTATGAATACCGACTATAATTACAAATCCAACACTACCTCTTAGCCAAGGAGGTATTCATAATCACTACCATAGGTGTTATCAAGTTAATATATAAAATCTAAAAAAGGTTATATCAATTCATCATCAACATCATCATCTTTCAGCAACACCCACTAGTGGCCATATTTGGGGAAGTACCAAACCCATGGACCTCAAATCCCAAGGCTTCTCAGTAGGCCATTATTCTCACACCCTCAACTAGAAATCACTTAGTCACCCTTCCTGGTGAGCACTCTAGTCCAAGACTTCACTCAAACCCTCCTTGGTTGGTGATTGGGTGTAGGTGTTGAAAGGCTTCATTACACCATCCTTGTTGTGTGCTCTAGTTTAGATATTGAAGGACCTCACTACATACTCACTGTGTGATCGGGTATAAGACCTCACTACACCATTTTGGTGTGTGATAGAGTCTAGGACCTAACTACACCCTTCTAGTGTATGATGAGCCCCCTCTAAGATGCTTTCCCTCAACCCTACTTATTAAGCACTTTGGCTTGCTTGTACCATTCTCACTATCATGGGAATGTGCATCCATGTCTAGATATTTCACCACTCCCTCTCAATGATAGAGGTAATCTCCATAAGCCACAACTTAAATCTGAAGTACATGAACTTCTCTTTGGGTAACAACTTTGTTAAAATTTTAGCTATATACTCATAAATGGATATGTATTTGAGCCTTATCACTTTCCTCTACACCATGTCATAGATATAGTGTTACTTAATCTCAATATTCTTTGACATGTCATGGAATACATGATTCTATGAAAGCTTCAAATAACTTTGATTATCACAATATATCATCATTAGTTCCAACTCTTGGTTGAACAATCCTATAAGAATATTATGAAGCCATATTATTTCGTCACAATCCTCACATAATATTATGTACTGTGTTTTTCTAGTGCTGAGTGCGAATAACCTCTACTTCTTTCTCGTGCAAGATATGATCAAAGATCCCAAAATCAAGCATAACCCTAATGTAGGCTTCCTCTCATCAACACTTCCAACCTAATATGTATCTGTATATCCAAAAAGTTGTACATCCTTGTTTGAAACATATCTCAAGCCATAGTTCACATTATCATATAGATATCTGAAAATGTGCTTTGCTGCAATCCAATGCTCATGTCTAGGATCCACCTAGAACGAATTCAATGTATAGATATTTCCCATCAACAATGTCTCTCGCCTAGTCAGCATCAATATATCTATGAAGTCTAACATATCTGATAGAATATCTCAAACCAAGGGTGATCATCCCTTGCAAATATCTCAAAATGTATTTGGAACACTCCAATGTGCATTGAGAGGGTAATTCATGAATTGACTCAATATGTTCACTTCATAACATATGGATCGATGGGTGTTCACTAAGAACATCGAAGATCCAATCAATTATCTATACTTGAACGGATTCACCAAATCAGATCCTGCAACTTCTGCACATAATTAATTTAAATTCATTTCATTGGTGTGGTCAAGGAATTGCATTCTATAGTTCCAAAAATCTCCAATATATTTATGAAATATTTTCCATATGAAAGTAAAATTTCACCAGGCCTTTGTGACAACTCAAGGCCTAGAAAGTAGTGCATGAATCCAGTTTCCTTCATCTCGAATTTAGAGGCTAGATACCTCTTACATTTGATCATTACGAGCTCACTACATACCAAGAATAGATCGTCAACATATAAAAACAGAAACAATTGCATACCATGGACTACCATCAGGTAGAGGTTAGGGTTGATATTGCTTGTTGTAAATCCAAACTTCATAAAATAATTGTGTATGTGGGAGTACCATGTTCTCAAGGCTTTCTTCAAACAAAGAAATGTATTCTCGAACCTACAAACATGTGTCTTCTGATCTTGTACTTCAAATCCTTCTGGTTGCTAAACATACACTTCTTCCTATAACATGAGATGGATGAATTTTGTCTTCATGTCCATTTGATGTAGGGTCCATAGTTTACTTGTGGAAGGAGAAGCTATTGAATTAATGGTTGTATATCGAGCCATAGGTGAGAATATATATCCATAGTATTATCCCTCTTTCTTGGAGAATCCTCGGGCCACGAACGTTACTTTATATTTCTCAATGCTACCATCAATTCCATGTTTAATCTTGAATATCCACTTTGAAGTCAACAGAAATTTCCCTTTTGTTCTTGGCACAACATCCCATATGTCATTCTTCATGATTGATTCATATTATTTTACCATATCATCCTTCCAAAATTGATCTTTAACTGCTTCTTCAAAGATGGGATGTTTGGCTTGAATTATAGTGCTCATGGCTACAACATATCCCTCGTATTTGCATGGCTCTTTCCTTTCTCTAAATGATCATTGAATGGGAACTTAACACTCATCATTGTGTAATGTGTCACGGAGCCAAAGTGGACTCTTCCTATTATGAGGATCACATTGAGGAAGGTCTAAGGGGTCCATAGGCTCCATGGGACGACCAACAATATCTCTCTTAGTTCTTTTGGATACAAAAATAAAATCATAACGAATTCCAAGCAATATCTTACCTTCCTAATGTTAATATGTCATTTTTAGTCTCTTCTAATTTTCTAAGCAATTGGTTGTGACATACATTATTTTTTACAAAAGTTTCCAATATAAAAAATATTTAGGCCTTAGTAAATTTTATGTCAACATATAATACATCAATTCAATGTTGATGAAGTTATATTATAAATTAAGTTAAAGGAAGAAAATAAAATTATTAAAATAATATTGAATTTTGAGTGTCAAGAATGGGGAACAAACTCTTTACCACATTTTGTTAGAGGAAATATATGTGACCATTTTCAATGGTTTATTGATTCCTTATTGGTCATCAACTACGTTAATGAGATTCAACAATTCCAAAGTATACAAATAGCTCATATTTTGGGAATTTACAAAACACCAAGAATACTTATGTTTCTTTTTCTTGCATCCACAATTCATAGTGGTGAAACATAGAGAAGTAGATATATATTTAGGCTAAGGAAGACCTTTAGGTGGATCTAATGATATTACATATTGAAGAAGTCACAAATGATGAACATTTCATATTTTATCAAAAGCCTTGGATGAAAATAAAAGAAGATAATTCAGAGTAGTGCCTTTTCTACAACTATTTATTTTTCATATAGTACTTGGATTTTTTTGTTTTTGATAAAATGTGGGTACCTGGTTCTTTTGATAAACTATGACTACCTTTATCCATTTATTTATCTAGACTATTGCACACATTCATGGTCAAGTCATGGTCAAATGATGTTCCTTTTTTTAATTGCTACTTGATTTTGCTCTCTTTAGCCAGTAAATGGAGATGGGAAATGTTGTTGAATACACAACTAGTTTTGTATATGTAAAATGTAACTTTGTTTATCATATAAATGAAATCATCCTTTTTTAGTAGTTTAGCATTGTGCAATCCTAGATTATCCACTAGATATTTATCATATTTATGGTACTAAAAAGAATTATCTTTCTTATATATAAGATATTAATTCATTAAAACAAAAATATAGGAGTTTGTTAATAGGAATATAAATTAAGAAGAATTGCATCCACTTTGAGCCACACCAACTTGTACTAATGGTGGGATTTGTTTCCGGGGAGTTTCAAACCTAATGCTTTTTCACTGTAGATAGCTTTAAACTAAACACCTCCTAATAAGTTAAGCTCTTGTGATACTGCAATTTTTTTAATTATTAGAAAATTAGAACCATATTATTTTTATCTTTTCTAATTAAAATAAAAGAATTGAAAATTAAAATATTTTATCATTAAAGATTTTGAAAAAAAAAAAAGTATGTTTAAAATAGTAAAATATAAATATTAAAAATCTTTCCAAAATCATTTAGGTACAAAATAACATATATAAATGCACACAAATAAAAAATTAATATAAACCCAAAAAAATCCAAAAATCAATCTAATATAAAATGATATATATTCATACAAATCTAAGTTGTTTGTGATAAGTTTTGGAGTTTATTTAAATATATTTACTGGTATAGTTTGCTGAGACAGCTATTTGTTGAGATTACAAATTAAGTTGTGAACACTTTACCATTTGTTTAAGATAAATCTGTATATACATATATAATTAGAATATTATTTTTATGCTCAGGTCTCTTAACCATGGTACACAAGATATGACTTAAAATATGTTATATTGTTGCATAGCATAATCATTCATCCATGTTACAATAGGGGATCAGGAATATCCACTAATATTTTCATTCATCTGTCAAAATTTGCTATAAGTACAAAAACCGGGATTGGACAATTTCGTTAGTAATTCTTTTAAAAGATGCCAAATTTGTGGTGTGTGATATATATAAAAACAATTTAAAAAAATGATGCTGGAAATTTTTCAAGGCAATAATAATATAAGACAAGAGGATGGTTTCAAAGAGCATTGAATCAATTACAAGAAATCTGAAATGATGCTAGTCATTTTCCAAGCCAATAATAATACAAAACAACCGAGGATACTTTGAGAGAGCAGTGAATCAATTCGTACAAAAATGGCTAGATATCAATAGAAGCTATCCCTGTAAATAGCATCAACGCCAATTGCTTTGGAAAATAAATAAAGCCATTAAAAAATAAAAAATCATGATCATCTATAATTATAATTAAACATGAATAGCTTTATAATTAAACCTGAATTATACATGAATAACTTTATAATTAAACCTGAATAGCTTTTGCAAAAACTAATTGGTTGGATCCCTGTAAACAACATAACTCCAATTACTTTTGAAAATAAATGAAGCCATTAAAACATTACAACAAAAGTAATTAGCTGTAATTATAATTAAAACTGAATAGCCTTTGCAACGGAATCTCTATATTCAAATTTGATTAAAGCATAATGATTCAATCCGTGACAGTTGCAAATATTAGCCTCTCAACATAATTCCACCTATTTCCAAACCTATTAAACTCGAGATACAGAAATTTTTGGAGGCAAATTCTCCATGTATATTATTGGCCCGATTCATACTTCTTCAAACGTTGCCACCCAAAAAAGTAAATTAAGAATAATGACATGATTTATGGTTAAAATTTAGAAAACACAATTACTTTAATTAGATAATATAACGATACATATAAATATATGGAATCAAAGAATATAACAATATCTTTAAATATATCATAGAAAAGCTATATTGCTGGCAAATCATTTTGCTGGTAAAAATTTCTCAATTCCAGCAAGATGACCTGCATCCATGGACTTGGTAGCAGCGTGGTAGACTACGTTATTTCCGATCTTCCTTTATACAACAAAATGATAAACTTTGACATATTAAACGACCATGAGCCTAACTCCGATCATAGGCCCTTACTTATAACCCTCAATTTTGCCATGCGTAGAGTTCCCGTAGAAAATAATACTTACAACCAAAAGAACTTAATATTTGATCAAAATAAAAAGGACCTCTTTCTAAATGAATTAAAAACTAATTTGCCTTCTTTATCTAGTATAGATAACATAGAAGACCTATATCATAATTTTACTACAACCCTCTCATATTCTATTAAAAAGTTCTCAATTGATGTCTCAAATAATAAAATAAATAGCAAAACCAATCTTTGGTATGACAAAGATTGTAAAAATGCGAGGAGAGCAATTAAGGAAGCTGTTGATGATTCTATTAAAATGGAAAAGATAATAATATACAAAGCCCTAATTAAAAGGAAAAAGAGGCAGTACATTCGTCAAAGACAGGAGAATCTCTTACACCTCTCTAAGGTAGCTCCTAAAAAATTTTGGAGGCAGATTCTGACTAGGAAGACTAAGGATAATAATAAAATTGCTCTTCACGATTGGAATTCTTATCTTAAAAAGCTTTATGAATCTCCTAATGTCACGAATAATTTGGAAACCCTGCTCACAACGAAAGAAGTCTTCTCTTTAGAAGACATTAAGTTTGGGGTTAATCGCCTCGCGAATGGGAAAGCTAAGGACATTGAAGGTTACCAGGCAGAAATCTTAAAAATTGGAGGCCCTTCTCCTCATCCCCACATCCACAAGCTTTTCAATCAAGCTGTTAAGCAAGGGTTCCCTAAACCTTGGACTGAGAGCCTCATTATCCCTATTTTTAAAAGTGGAGATACAAATAACCCCTCTAATTATCGAACAATTATGATCAGCCATCTCTTAGCCAAATTATATGGTAGTATTCTAGAAAAAAATTTAAGCATTTGGCTTGAGAGTGAAGGTAAGCGGGCTAAAGGCCAAGCAGTTTTCAGAAGGCATCACTTAACAACAGACCACCTTGTTACGCTAAGGATCATTGCGGAGGAATGTCGTAATGATAAATCCAATTTATTCTACTGTTTTGTAGACTTTAGAAAAGCTTTCGATACGGTTCCTAGATACAACCTTTGGAATAGGTTAGAAGAGCTAAAGGTTCCTCTTGAGTTAAGAGCTGACACTATAAGGCTATACGAGAATGTAATTGCCAAGCTAAAGAAAAATGAGGGGTGGTCAAAAGATATTAAATGTAACATCGGAGTTGAACAAGGTTGCCCGCTCTCCCCTACTCTATTTGGCATTTACATCGATAAGCTCGAAGGTTATTTAGAAGAAGCAGGATGTGGTGGCACAATCTTAGCTGGGATAGTCATTATCCTTCTTCTCTATGCTGACGATATTGTTCTTCTGGCAAGGTTCCCTTCTGATCTTGATAAGCAGCTCAAGCTTCTTAAGGATTTCTGCTCTACCATGGGTATGACTGTTAACACAGACAAAACAAAAGTTATGATTATCAAATCTAAGAAGGACACTTGCGCTAATTTTACGTATGACAATAATAACTTGGAGGAAGTGGATTCTTACAAGTACCTAGGAATTGATATCCATCACAAGCTCAACTGGAATAGCATTGAGAAAAGGATTAATGGGGGGTGGAAAGCTTATTTTGGTCTTGAAAATAATTGTAAAACAATAAACCTCGTAATGTGGGATAAAAAGAAGTTCCTCTTTGAAACTTTAGTCACTCCTGTTATCTTATATGGCTGTGAAGTTTGGGGCTGCAGCATCTCTAGAGAATCATGGAGGAAGATTGAGAAAATCCAGAAGCTTTTTATAACTTATAACCTGAAAATTAAAAGTAATACACCCTATCCTATTCTCCTTATAGAAGCAGGTCTTTCTTCTATTGAGAGCCTAGCTATGCTCAGGTTTCTGATGTACAACCACAAGCTCAATAACATAGACAATCATAGACTTCCCAAGCTAGCTTTAAATTCCATCCAAAATCACCTAAGGCTTAACCGAGGATGGCATAAGGACACAAGGGCCTGGTTAAACTATTGGGAGATCAATGACAATGATGCTTTGCAAAACATAAATAACATTAAAGATATTGTTACTTCTAAGTTCAAAGAAAAATTGTGGTGTGAGAAAGATTTAGCGTCTAAAAGAAAATTAAGTTATTATAAGAAGGTCATCAACCCCACCCTTGAAGATCAAAAATATCTCTCTATTCTAACTAGCTCAAAAAAGAAAATTAATATA
>APFE030536578.1:90471-155676 GCA_000404065.3 Pinus taeda
AAAACCACTTCCTCTTAGAGTGCCCTGCATACAACCACATTAGATCTCAATTTCACAACCTTTGTTACAATACTGACTAGCCTTTTACAATGCCAAAATTATAGTGAACTCTCGAGGTTTCTCTCCAAGCTTTTTGAGCATCGGAATAAAATCTTAAATCAAAATAAATAATGTCTTTTTAGGTCCTATATATCATTATTTGGTCTCAGCGGACGTTAACCATCATCATCATCATCATAAATAATAATAATATAATAATATAATATCTATTTTTATGGTCATAGCCTCTACAAATTAAATGGGCGGAAGACCTCTTTGTTTGTTTTAGGATAAAGGACCCACATCCACTCAATGATTTGACTACTAAGCCTATCAAGGCATACATATTCTATTCCGTCTGGTTTTGAACCTATAACCTCTTACAAAGAAACACATGGTATTAACCATTAAACCTACTCAAGAGATAAATATATCATATTAAAACTATACTAATAACAAATCAAATCAATTGATTGAACAAATATCTTAATCACACTAATAACATATATCTCACAAATATCTCAATTACAGTAATTTATTAGAGAATCGTTCAAATTAATTAAATTTAGAAATCTCTTACATTGCTTTTGGATTTAACAATGAGACCTAAACATAACAAATACGCATACCAGAAGAAAGAAAAGAGAGATATTCTATTTTGTGGAAGGAGAGAAGAAAAAAAAAATAAAAATATTTACATATTCAATATATAAAATACCTTTGGGTTGTGGAATCTGACCCTTCTGGGCTTGAGGTTGAGAACAACGAGCAGGGGTCGATTCGCGGCATCCCATGGCTCCCTCCTACTGCACTGCACTATTCCGCTATGTTGTGAGAGGACTATTCCGCTATGTTGTGAGAGGAACAGCCTTCCAGTTCAAATTAGGTGACTTGAACGAATGGATGGGTGGGTGATTTATAGGAAACAAAATTCATATGAACCGGCGCTGTCTGGGTGGATCTCTTTTAATGTGCAATGACGAAGGAATGAGAATTAATTGCCAATGATGTTGGCAACATTTTGCTCCAACGGAGTGCTTTTATCTTTGTTCTTCTACTAATTCAAGAGTCTGCGCATGCACCAACGTCCATTAACATTAACATTAACAGGCACCAGCGAGAGAAGCGCATGCAAATAACTTCTGTCCTCCTCATCCCCATTATCGTGATCGTCAATAATTTTGAGCGCATGGAGGCCTACTTAGTGACATCGTGACCCTTTATTTCAACCATTATGGACGGTTCTGGCCGGTCGTTATGTATCAATAATCCATTAAGAATGAGAGCATAGAGAATTAATACATTAGCCCAGCCACATTTCAAACGCAAAGATATTTCATAATTTATGTAAAAAGAATTATATGAAAATTAAAGAGAAATAAATAGAAGTCACATACCCTTAAACATTAAAAAAAAAATCTACAGATATTCTTATAATAGTATTAGATAAACAGAAAAAATATTATTATAAAAGTATTAGATCAACGGAAAAAAGTATGAAAACTAAAAAGAAATAAATAAAATTCACATACCCTTAAACATCGAAAAAATATACAGATATTACTATAATAGTATTAGATAAACAGAAAGAAGTAGTTAATATTTAAAACAGAAAGATAAGTAATGTAAAATATTTAAAATTTCATGAGTAAATATACAATTGATTATTAAAATATGTTAATATCAAAAGAATTTATATTATTTTTAATTAAAAACATTATCTATTATAAAGAAGGCAATTAAAAATAATAAATAATATTATTTTTCACAATTTTATTTATTGAAACATTTTATAATTTATTTTTAAGTGAAATAGTCATTTTCCCTTTGATATTTTTTAATTAAATTAAAAAATATTAATAATTAAAAATTTTTCCAATTCATATATAAATATCATATTAAATATATCGAAATATTAATTATTTCAATCAAAAAAAAATATTTGAATAATGTTATATTATTACAAATATATATTAATTAAAAGTATTGCACTCATTTCCACCAATCTCCTCCCATGGGAAACAATGCATTTGCAAATTGTTGTTTAATATCTCCTTGGAAGGTCGTAAATAGAAACCACTGAATCTCAGTTTCAGAGTGAAAACGGAGTCATAAGTGGCCCTTTTTGTTTCGTTTGGAAGAAATTAGGGTTTGCTCCGCTAGAGCTACTGCGACGTTAACACCTGAAGGCGGTGAAGTGTGAAGCAGATAGGAAGCTTGTGCGATATGGCCAATGATCCGTCATCCATCCGAGAAGGGCCCTGTAACCTTGCCACAATATGTTTCACCATAAGGCACGTTACCAACATCATTATTAACAAATTCTCTATATCGGCGAGGGAATCTCAAAAACTGTAAATAACATTGTAACAGGTTCTCTCAATATTTGTGAGATATATTGATTGTGTAAATATATTTGTGACATATATTGATAAATAAGGATCGTGTAAATTGTAAGATTGGATACTACAAATGGAGAAATATTTAGTATTACCCCATTGCAACATATATTTTGTATTTGCATGGCTTCTTCCTTTCTCTAAATGATCTTCGAATGAGAACTCATCTCTCATCATGTTGTAATGTGTTACAAAGCCACAATGGACTCTTCCTGTTAGGAGGATCACATTGAAGGGGATCTAAGGGTGCTATGGGCTCAATGGCATGACCCAAAATATATGTCTTAGATTTAGGTACGGAAGGACCATCTAAAATATCCATATAATCATTCTTGTTCTGATGAGGAGGTTGAGAGAAGTCCCTTGCTCTTCCAAGGGAAACATCATCACTGAAATAATCTCAAGATTCCTTTGACCAATAATATATATATTGAAAACTTTATAATTTTCACAATATCCAAAAATGTACTTTTTTTCCATGGCTTCCATTATGTTTCTTTTTCCCTTTGGCACGAGGAAATATATGGGGCAGCCAAAGATATAGAGATGGCTAACATAGGGCTTGACTTGTGTGAACACTTCTTTGGAGGTCTTGGCATCCAATGCTTGATGAGGCACCCTATTTTGAATATATACTACAACATTGAGCCATTCTTCCCAAAGGAATTGACAACTGTTAATCGTGGAGCATGGCTTGGGTGGATTCTACAATAGGCAATTTCTTTTTTTCAACTACTTCATTTTGTTGAGGAGTACACTAAACAATAATCTCCTTATAGATACCTTCCTTCTTTCAAAAAAATGATGAACTCATTTTAAATGAACTCTCCACCATTGTTAGACCTAAATATCTTAATTTTGTTCCTTGTTTGAATTTCAACCAATGGTTTGAACTCCTTAAACATTTCGAAGACTCCATCCTTGTGTTTCAAATAATATATCCATGTATTTCTTGATCAGTCATCAATTAAAATGATGTAATAAATATGTCCACCAATATAATGGATGGGCAACACACCACATAAGTTAGAATGAATGAGATGGAGGATGTCACTTGTCATTTTCTCTCTAGAGGGGAATGGTCCCCCTACCTTCTTTCAACTGACACAACATGGACATACTCCATCATGTTGGGATTGAACATCAGTGATAATGGAAACCAATTTCTTCAATTTTGGAAGAGAATTATAGTCTAAATGGGAAAACCATAGGTTCCATAGCTCGACTAGATGATTTGTATGATTGGCAAATGCTAAAGAGGACTTCTAGTAACCCTCTAAGTCCTTTGAATCTCAATCCCGATGTGAATGCATCTCCCAAAGGTGATCCAACACTTGAAGTAAGAACATTTCTCCTCATGAAGAAAACACTCATCCCTTTGTCTTCAAAAGAATATATTGATACCAAATTCTTCTTCAATCCCAACACCTACATTACATCATCAAGGACAACAGATTCCCCAAAATCCAAATGGAATTTGACAGATTTAAATCCTTTGATGGGAGGAGTGGAGTTGTCTCCAAGAATAATCTCAAATTTGACTCCTTCGAGTCTACCAAAAAAGAGTGAACTTCTTTATACATAAGCAAATGATAAGTGGCCCCACAATCAACCATCCACCTATCCAATGAATCGAGAGGGGCGTAACTAGTAAGGGAAAAAATATGAATATATTCAAATTGATTACCAAAATTACTTTCATATTTGCAGTATCTTAACTTCTTTTGAAGATGACGATCATCTTGATGCTCACTTGGAGAATCTCTTACTCTTCTATCATCTCTTCAATAGTGATCATTCGTTATGCCATCTCTTCTTCTTTAATCATCAAACCTATTATTTTTTCCTCTATTATAGTAGTGTGGACCCTTATTCTTCTCAGGAAAATCTTGAGCATAGTGACCCTTCTAACAATTGTAGCATTCATTGTGAGATGATGTTCTATGATTCATTTTATTTACATTTCTAGGTGGAGTTTTCTTGGATTTTATGGACATCCTTTTCCATTATTCTTCTTGTTTTGATTGAAGAATGGAATGGGCTCTCTCTCTTTATGTCTTTGAATCCTTCTTCTTAATACCATCCTTGATTCTTCTTGATTAATATTTACAACGATCTCATCAAATGACAAGAAGGAATTTTCATTGATTATAGTATTAGTGAAGGTTTACCAAATGGGCGGTAGACCTCTAAGAGTCACAATCACCAATTCCCTACCACTCAGAGTCCCCTCAACTCTATCCAATTTATCTCTAAGACAATATATCCTCATAATTTATGATTATAGGGACTCTCCCATATTCATATTCATGTCTTTGAGTTCATATTCCAAAGAGATGATTTCATTCAAATTGTTGACATCATACATTTTATATATATTATCATACATTTCCTTATACTTCCTCAAACTTCCAACTTATGTAAGTAAATTAAATCTCTTAAACTATCCACTATAGGTTTATTTTCCTTTAACTCACCTCTCTTGTGCATGTTCTTGGATGTAGTGGAAGTATTCTCCACAGGCTCATGTACTTTTCCTTGAATGTCTTCCAAAACATCATTGTTTTCAGTTATGCCCTCCAACTTGATCTTGAGTCAAAGAAAGATAGATGAGTCACCCAACTTCTAGTGTTCCTTGAATAAAGAGAAATACATCTTAACTTCATTAGGTAGGCTCCTTCAACTTTCCAAAATTTATTTTCTTAATTCTCATCTAATTATTTTCTTCACCTTAGCTCTGATACCATGTTACTTTTCACACTGCTTTATGTTATTTCAATTACTTTAGCCCAATTCAAATTTTTAATTAGCAATCATTCATCAATAATAATTAGTATTTCCAATCATCAACAATAACTGAAGATAGAACACTAAATACAATGAAAAAGGAGGCAATCATCACATCAACAAGAGAAACCTTATTTGTTCAAAGAGTAGGAAAAAAACCACTATGGGGAAAATCCTTTTGAAATTCTTATTCTATTAGATTGTCATAAAATGTTGAGTAGAGAGTACAATGAGCGCAAATCCATAAATAATAATCAAAGTTAAAGTTTTGACTTGTTCAAAAAATATCCCAATCAATATCGAAAATATGTGCCAACAATCAAGATTATTCAATGAAATATATCCACACACTTCCCGTTCATCCTCAGTACCTCCTTTTCACCCTTCACACTTCGTGTTCAATATTTTATTTTAGATATAACAAAAACCCAAAAAGAAGAACAAATGATATTTGATGATGATGCCCAAATGAGCTTTAGGTCACACGAATTTATATGCTTCCAAGGGTTTCCAATCTTCTTTAGGGCCAACTAGATCAAATGTGCATAAGTGGGATTTTATTCATAAGTACAACTTCTCTTATCTAAATTGAGTGCTTCAACAGTCAAAATTGTTTCTCTTGAAAACAGAAATTTAGTCCCATTCTTGGAATTTAAGCAGTATTCTTTTTTATAAATCCTTATTCCTAATCATTTTCATTTCTTCTAGACTTTATCTTTCCCTATAAGCTTTTACTACTCCACACTTAGCTATTTTTTTCCTTTACTCAATTTTGTAGCGTAGTATGATGAGTCTTCTTTTGCATATAGACCAAGCCCAGTCAATTCCCTCACAGTATTTGTGCAATAGTACAAAATTTCCCATTTGATAAATACCTTGTCCTTGCACAAAAACACTGTAGAACTGAATTTCCCATTTCCACTACTCTTATCTTTACACTAGATGGAATGTGTTCTTCTCTCCATGCACTATAAAGCAAAACTCAACATCATGACTTCATTTCTTCACACAATCGTGCCATATCAATGCCTTAAGCACACCGATATAAGACATTCTCTCCTCAACACATCATTCTCTATAGCTTGAGAAGCAATGCAATAATTTTCTCTAACCTATGTAATGAATTGGATCGATTTCTTCTTTTCCTAACATTGTTTGAAATCATGACTATTTTTGAAATGTCATGTACTATAGACTTGGAGGCCTTCAACGTCTCTTCACCAATATGAGATATGGCAACAACCATGAAAGATGAAATCTCATCCTAAAAGTACTCATTAAATTTTCATGTAATTTTAATGTCATAACATGTAAGACAATCAAAATCCTTTAAATTTAAAAATAAATACATGTAAATATTTTGGAGGGAAAATAAGAAAACTGCTTTTTCTAATTGTATTTTTGGCCTATCTGCTTACAGGTTTACTTAAATTTCAGGTGTAGAAACTTGTTGGATGTTGAATTAAATTCCACATCCAAGGAGCACTCATTATGCATACTTCTAAGAAGAACCACATTAAGAAAAATTTAAGATACATTGAAAAGACAGGTTCAACATATTTTTTTAACATATCTTCAATGTTTAATATGGGCCTTCTAAAACGTATTCATAATAGATATACATTGGATGTGGAATTTAATTATGCATCCAAAAATATTCTATAGTTAATATTTGAGTAAACCTATAAAGAGATGAGCCTAAGATACAATAAAAAAATATTTTTTCCTTTTCCCTCCAAAGTTCATAACTAGTGTTTTATTATTTTAACTATTATTTTATTATTTTGCTTGAGAAGGCCACTTTTAGGCTGAAATTTCTTCTAATGAAGATATTACTAAAGGTAGTGAAGAAGAGGAAGTGGAAATGTTTGTGATCTCAATTCCAATCTATGAAGATATGACCTACTATATAGAAAAGTCAATGCTAATATGATGGCATGGGATATATCAATCATTTTCCTACAAAGATGTCCCTTAGGATGAGGACAACGAGGTATACCTAAATGTAAGGAAATCTCAGTTACATAAAGTAGTAGGACATCGTATACTCCTTCCATGTGTTGAAACAATTGAATGAATAATCAAGTGTGTTGATACAAATGATATGCTTTTCTGGGATAAGAGTGGCTTAGATATGGAAATGTACATATATCCCTACATCGTTGAATATTACAAGCCAATAAGATATGAGGTGTCCCTTACAGCTAAATGCTTTAAGAATTTTCCTAGCCAACAAGGATATTCTAAATACTTGGTGGCAAGGTCCAATTATGCTCCAATAGCTGTTTGACATGGTATCCAAGACTAACTTGTTAAGAAGTTCATATCAGATGGTAAAATAAGTTTTCTTCATATTGTATCATAGGAAAGATGAAAATATGTTCTAAGAGAATTGGGTAATAATGATATACAAGGGTACTCAAGATGGAATTATATTCAATTGGGCAAAGATTCTAACGGTTTATGTTGAGGAAAATGTAAAACATGTTCATACTCCACTAGCATGACATCAAGAAGAATTTTACATGGCATCATATCTATTCACTGCGATATGTGCAAGGTGTCAATTTTAGTCATTGGGATGGTGGTGGAACTTTGGTTCTCACATACCACCTATCCATATCTACTACGTCAAGTCTATAGTGATTTAAGTTAAGTGGTAAGTTATCGCACACTTTGGTGGTCTTAATTTATTCTCTTGTAGCTCATGTATATGGTTAAGCACTTGGCCTAACATCTGCACTCTTGGTAAATAGTCATGATTTCACTAAAACACTTGGGCTCACTATTCTGGTATTTATTTATTTTTTGTGGCTCACTTTTATTGTAAAAGACTCTAGCTCACTTTAACATCTTGTTAAATAGTAGGCCTACAAACATTGTGGCTCACTTTTACATTCTCTATAGATTTTTCAATAGTGAATTTCGGTGTGAACTTTGTAGTATTAGTTTTGGTCAATTTGTTAATGTTATAAGTGTGATAGAAACTATCACAATATTGATAAAAAAATTATAATTACTTTTGACATTGACATTTTTTAACTTATTCAATACTTATAATTTAAAATTCAACAATACAGGTATAGTAGAATAGTACATATTAGAATGCATAGAAAGCACACAATATTTACCCTAGAAAAATCCACTCATGACAAAATCCCATCAACCTTTTCAACCGATAAATTCTTGTATTCACCAAGAGACACACCTATGCATATGGTCAAACCTAGTCAACTCCTCCAAATCAAGCCTCCCAATCTGACCCAGAATTTCGTGTGTCATGAAGTTGTGAGTTGCCCAAAAATTTTCGCCGATGTAAATGGACATAACTTTTTCCCCCTACAATAAAATTGTTGAGAAAAACTGAGAATTAGGAGAGAGATAGAATCTGTCCAAACTTTTGAGTTTTTGGGAGAGATAAGTATAGGTACTTCATATTCCTTTTCATCCTCATTTTCCTTCTTGATCTTCATTGGTATGACTAGAAGTTTTCTTCTTGAGGTAGCGTGAAAAATGGTCGAGGAAGAATGAGGTCGACATAATTTTATATAGTGATTTGGCTTGGCTGAACAGGTGTGTCTATTTTTTTGGCTGACCTGACTTAGAGGGAGGCCGACATAACATCTTTTGGAGCCAAAATTATAATTAAAAAATTCAATTTTTCTTTGTTTAAAAGTAGCAATGGGACTTTGACTCAAGTAAATTATATTTTGACTCTAGGATTTAAAACATTCTTTATAACAATAAATGAAATTACATCAAGTAGCAAAATATATATTATGAATACTGACTATAATTACAAATCCAACACTACCTCTTAGCTAAGGAGGTATTCATAATCACTACCATAGGTGTTATCAAGTTAATATATAAAATCTAAAAAAGGTTATATCAATTCATCATCAACATCATCATCTTTCAGCAACACCCACTAGTGGCCATATTTGGGGAAGTACCAAACCCATGGAAATGTCATCAACATATTATGACTCACTCTTCCAAAATGACAGGTCCTCAAATCCCAAGACTTCTTCGTAGGCCAATATCCTCACACCTTCAACTAGAAATCACTTAGTCACCCTTCCTGGTGAGCACTCTAGGCCAAGACTTCACTGAAACCCTCCTTGGTTGGTGATTAGGTGTAGGCGTTGAAAGGCTTCATTACACCATCCTTGTTGTGTGCTCTAGTTTAGATATTGAAGGACCTCACTACATACTCACTGTGTGATTGGGTATAAGACCTCACTACACCATTTTGGTGTGTGATAGAGTCTAGGACCTAACTACACCCTTCTAGTGTATGATGAGCCCCCTCTAAGATGCTTTCCCTCAACCCTACTTATTAAGCACTTTGGCTTGCTTGTACAATTTTCACTATCATGGGATTGTGCATCCATGTGTAGATATTTCACCACTCCCTCTCAATGGTAGAGGTAATCTCCATAAGCCACAACTTAAATCTGAAGTACATGAACTTCTCTTTGGGTAACAGCTTTGTTAAAATTTTAGTTATATACTCATAAATGGATATGTATTTGAGCCTTATCACTCTGCTCTACACCATGTCATAAATATAGTGTTACTTAATCTCAATATTCTTTGACATGTCATTCAACTATGAAAGCTTCAAACAACTTTGATTATCACAATATATCATCGTTAGTTCCAACTGTTGGTTGAACAATCCTATAAGAATATTATGAAGCCATATTATTTCATCACAATCCTCACGTAATATTATGTATTGTGTTTTTGTAGTGCTGAGTGCGACTAACCTCTACTTCTTTTTCATGCAAGATATGATCAAAGATCCCAAACTCAAGCATACCCCTAATGTACGCTTCCTCTCATCAACACTTCCAACCTAATATGTATCTGTATATCCCAAAAGTTGTACATCATTGTTTGAAACATATCTCAAGCCATAGTTCACATTATCATATAGATATCCCAAAATGTGCTTTGCTGCAATCCAATGCTCATGTCTAGGATCCACCTAGAACCAACCCAATGTATAGATATTTCCCATCAACAATGTCTTGAGCCTAGTCGGCATCAATATATCTATGAAGTCTAACATATCTGATAGGATATCTCAAACCAAGGGTGATCATCCCTTGCAAATATCTCAAAATGTACTTGGAACAATCCAATGTGCATTGAGAGGGTTAGTCATGAATTGAATCAATATGTTCACTTCATAACATATGGATTGATGGGTGTTCACTAAGAACATCAAAGATCCAATCAATTATCTATACTTGAACAAATTCACCAAATCAGGTCCTGCAACTTCTGCACATAATTAATTTAAATTCATTTCATTGGTGTGGTCAAGGAAATGCATTCTATCGTTCCAAATATCTCCAATATATTTATGACATATTTTCCATATGAAAGGAAAATGTCACCGGGCCTTTGCGACAACTGAAGGCCTAGAAAGTAGTGCATGAGTCTAGTTTCGTTCATCTGGAATTCATGGGCTACATACCTCTTACATTTTATCATTACGAGCTCACTACGTACCAAGAATAGATCGTCAACATATAAAAACAAAAACAATTGCATACCATGGACTACCTTGAGGTAGAGGTTAGGGTTGAGATTGCTTGTTGTAAATCCAAACTTCATAAAATAATTGTGTATGTGGGAGTAGCATGTTCTCAAGGCTTTCTTCAAACAAATAAATGTATTCTCGAACCTACAAACATGTGTCTTCTGATCTTGTACTTCTAATCCTTCTGGTTGCTCAAAATACACTTCTTCCTATAACATGAGATGGAGGAATTTTGTCTTCATGTCCATTGGATGTAGGGTCCATAGTTTAATTGTGGAAGGAGAAACTATTGAATTAATGGTTGTATATTGAGCCACAGGTGAGAATATATATCCATAATATTATCCCTCTTTCTTGGAGAATCCTCGGGCCACGAACCTTACTTTATATTTCTCAATGCTACCATCAATTCCATGTTTAATCTTGAATATCCACTTTGATGTCAACGGAAATTTCCCTTTTGTTCTTGGGACAACATCCCATATGTCATTCTTCATGATTGATTCATGTTATTTTACCATATCATCCTTCCAAAATTGATCTTTAACGGCTTCTTCAAAGATGGGATGTTTGGCTTGAATTATAGTGCTCATGGCTACAACATATCCCTCATATTTGCATGGCTTTTGCTTTCTCTAAATGATCATTGAATGGGAACTTAACACTCATCATTGTGCAATGTGTCACGGAGCCAAAGGGGACTCTTCCTATTATGAGGATCACATTGAGGAAGGTCTAATGGGTCCATAGGCTCCATGGGACGACCAACAAAATTTGTCTCAGTTTCCAGTATGGAAGGACAATCTAAAATATCCATATCATAATTCTTCTTCTCACGCAAAGGAGGCGGGGGAAGGTCCATTTATTTTCTAATGGAAACATAATCATTGAAACTTACATCCCTACTAATCTCAACCATAGTTTAACGAAGAATATATATTCTAAAATCTTTAGACTTTTCACAATATCCAAAAAATGTACCTATTCTTCCCATGGCTTTGAACTTGTTTCTTTTGTCCTCTGGAATAGGGAAATATATGGGGTAGCCATAGATAAAAATATGGCTAACAGAGGGCTTAACACATTTGAACATGTCTTTGAGGGTCTTACTTTCCAATGCTTGATGAGGCACCCTATTTTAAACATATATGAAAAGATTCATTGTGTCTCCCCAAAGGAACTTTGGCAACTTTTGATTGTGGAGCATGGCATGGGTGGATTCCACAATATTTATGTTATTTATTTCATCTAATCCATTTTTTTTTGTGATTATAAGGCATGATCATATCCTTCTTTATACTTTACTTCTTGCAAAAATTGATGAACTCATTTGAAATGAAATCTCCACCATTGTGACACCTAAGTATCTTCATTTTCTTCCTTGTTTGATTTTCAACGAAATCTTTGAACTCCTTGAAAATTTCAAAAGCTTCGTCCTTGTGCTTCAAATACTATATCCACATATTTCTTGAGAAGTAATAAATGAAAATGATTTAAAAAATACATCCACCAATATAATATCTGGGAAACATACCACATAATTCATAATGAATGAGATGGAGGATGTCACTTGTCATTTTCTTGCAAGACATGAATGGCCGCCCTATCTTCTTTAAACTAGCAAAAATTGGACATACTCCATCATGTTGGGCTTGAACATCGGGAATAAGAGTAACCAATTTATTTAATTTTGGAAGAGCATCATAATGTAAATGGACCAATATTCAGTGCCATAGCTCACTTATATGATTTTTACGATGGACCAATTCTAGAAGAGGCCTTTTAGTAATCTTGTAGAGCCCTTCAAATCTTGATCCTCATGTGAATGCATCTCTCGTAGGTGACGGAATAGGCGTAATAAGAACCTTTCCCCTAATGGAGGAAACACTCATCCCTTTGTCTTTCAAAGAAGATATTGATACCAATTCCTTCTTCAATCATGGAACATATATCACATCATGGAGCATGAAATACTCCCTAGATCAATATACACATCACTATATCACTATAGACATCGATCCCACTATAGTAGAAGTCTTATCACTATACACGTCATTCTCATTGGTCTCACACTCAACCATTTCCGAAGAGGCTACCCAACCAAGAAAATTGGCTCCACCCAACCTTCCTAGACTATGCACTGCATAGTGCTATACCTCAAGGTGTGCCTGCCCCCTTGACAATGTGTAATGCACAATTCCTTCCTCTTATAAATATTACACTACACATTTCTTCTGCTCAAGGCCTAAACGTGACATCTAGGATTGCACAATCACTCCTCCCAGCTTCGTTGTAAGTGTGCACTGTGCAAGCACAAGCCTGAAGCTCTTTTCTTGAGCATTTGAACCACATATTTTTGTACTAGCTCAATGTCCCTTGCCTCCTGAAGCTGTGCATTATGTCCTTCCCAGTGTCCATCTCCTCATCCTGCCACATTGTCACACAAGAATGAGCTTTTGTTTCCCTCAGTTTGGACTAGAATGTACACTATGCAGTCTCAGTGATGAAGCTTCACCCCTTGTTGCTTGAACTACATAATTGTAATGTCATTGAGCCCTGTCTCCCAAACTATTACCTAGTATTGGCTCATTTAATGTATTAAAATTCATTATCTTATACTAGGGGCTTTTCATACTTATGTCGTCTTGCCATGAGTGAATTGCAGATGTAGGTACTCTCTCACACCATGATAAGATTATGAAGAAGGAGATGCAGAAGGGAAGCATACTGAAAGACATCTTTACATATGGACATGCAAGATCATCAATCAAGGAAAAGAAAAGGGACACCAATTTGTGACCGCAACCAAGCCATGAGGTGGTGGGATACAAAATAATTCTCAAGAATATATCAGTGGCATAGTAGCAATAGTGGTGTGACACTACCCCATCATCAAGCAATCCATGTCAGGATTTTCATGTCATGTCATGTCATGAGCTTTCGTAGCCCACATGATCATTATGGATCATATATATTTGAAATGTATTGTAAAGTGGAAGTCCAAGGGACACACATGGAATATGAAGATTCATCTAAGTTGAAAGGTCATAGGAAGTCAAACACTCATGAGGGTAGTCAAAGGGCCACAAGAACGCTGGAGCATCACCCCTTGGTTGTATATGCACCCTCATTGTATGAGCAAAGAAATCTCCACCTGAGCTCCTCTTGCAAGGCATTAGATAGACATATCATTTCTTTTGAGGAACAAGGAGTGGCTCCAATGCTCCATTAATGGAGCTAGTGATGTTCATTGTATGCATGTTTCTTGGATCTTTTACTTAACAATGGAAGCCTTCAAGGCCAACACTTTCTTCATGCATGGATTATGGATATTTGTAAGACTATTATGTGAATGTTTGTAATTCATGTTTGCTTTCATCTATGCTAAAGTAGTTGAAATATTTCTACTATTTTGGTAATTTCATATTGAGAATGTGTTGTAATCACTATTATCATTTTCAAATCCTCCTGGACCATTCTATTGGATATTAGAAATATTGGTGTCGTAGTATTGGTTTCAACAATAGTCGCATCTCTATGGAATATTCCGCTTGATGTTGTACAAAACCTTCCTGTTCGTGTGTGTGTCTACTAGGGTGGTACTACTACCTCTCTCTTAGAGGCTCACATTTCCTCTGCTTTGTAGTGAAATAACTTTCACACACATATGATTGAACACTCACGAGTCACACCCCCCTTGCTTTTCAAATGGGCATTTTCATTCCTCTCTCTTGATGACAATTAGAGCTAACGCATATATATAACAATACATGGAAATCGGGATGATATTCTAGATGGGAATCCTACTCCAAATGGTGTGAGGTGTCATTGGGACATCACATCAGGAAGACCCCTTGGTTGACATATTTCTAGCACTGTCAACAATGGTGCTAGAGGGAGGGCCAAATGAGAAGTTATGCACGTTGAATCTAGTTTGAACCTCTTACCTAAAATGGCTCATACACAAATCTTACTCCCAGGTTGTTTTTTTAAATTTTCCCTTTATCAATCTTCAATCCTCGATTAGCCTCTCTATCACTTGTGCTAGTTGAAGTTTGATTGTGAGGATGGAAATTTCATAGTCAAGCTCTTTTCCGATTTTCTTAATTTTTGTTTATCTTAGGACATCAATGACGAAGGTTTTCCATGTGTGATTTTCTTGCTCACCCTTAAAGGTCCTTGTAATCAATGGTGTCATACCTTACCACCTGCTCCATCCATTCCCTTCATTATTTCCTCGTGAAGCTTCATCAAGCCTTTGACATGTATAACTATGGAGATGTTTGTAAAAGAATCAATGTCTTAAAAATGAATCCTAATTAATCAGTTGAGGATTTTTCTGATCAATTCCTTCACCTTTGTTCTCAAAATTTATGAAGAAGACATTAATCAAGATTTCTTGAAACAATAGTTTGAGCACTTGGTTCTTATCTCTTTACATGATGAACATAAACCCTCTTATTTTCCTACTTTCGGAACTCTTGTGAATCATGAGACACCTCTAATTTCATAGGAGGAATTGATTGCTCCTTTTTTTCTTTGTCCTCCACTTTTTCCTATTTCGATGGGGGTGTCTCTATGCAATGGTAATAAATTTAAAAAAATAGGAAAATCAAATCCCTAATCCATTTCCTCATTCTTCTTTCATTTCTGATGACTCAGATTCAATGGAGGAAATCCCATAATGGCTCATCAATCCTACGGGGAAGACTAACTTCTCCATTGTGAAACATGATGTTATCATGCATAAATATAGTGTCGAATCTGATCTAGATTTGTGGATCCTATATCATCTATATTCCATAACCATGTGTAATTTGATATGCCTCATCAATCTTCTCCACGAGCCAGTCTTTCACTCTCTTTAATTTTGCATTGATGGTTCAAATTGTGATTAGGTACAAGAAAGTCACTTTACATAGGTAGATGATCAGGAAGGTGAATATGCTCTCAATATTTATTATTTTTTTCAAGATCCTACAAATCAAGATGATGCCCTTCCATTATTGGATGATTTTCAATCTTCTAATCTCGGCAGTGAACCAAATGCAATCAACTATTTCGACCAATATCTAGCCTTGGGAAATAATCCTTATGATGATGGTGAATCTATTCATGTATCCAATTGTGAATTACTAAGTACAACATTTGGCCTTTTGGATCCTCAAGAAAATGTTGATATGACCAAATTAGATCTAGAATCTAATACAGCCAAGGAATTTTTTTTGTATCGAAACATCCTTTTCATCTCACAATCCCTTATGCTCTACCATTTTTTATGCATCTACCTCTGACAAAGGTACTCCATGCTATTCAAGTTCCTCATATAATGATTAACTTCTCAATTTACAAAAGCTGGTCAGAGATTATCCATGAGGAAAATGAACACAATCAAGTCATTTAGTACTCTATCCATCCCTCATCACATTTTCTCTTACATGTAGACAACCCTCAAAACAAATTCCTCATCACATTTTCTTGTTTCATAGATCTTCAGGTTAGCAATCATATGAATCTTTTAACTTGAGTAGTATGGCTACTGAAGTTAAAAAATATGATCAAGTCAGTGAGAGATATAGTTTCCACTCGATTAGTAGTGTTCTCATCAATATGAAGGGAAACATCTATCTTCACATCGTACGCGATATGGTTGAATCCTCAAGATGAGATTTTGCAATTTTGAAATGTTATGGGACTTGCTAGGGATTCAGGACACTTCAACTTCCATTGATGGTTATGCCAGCGTCTCACAGGTACTGAAGATTTTAAGGATGGAAATTGATCTTGAAGTTTAGAAATCTTGGTGAATCTTAGTAGTCTATATATGAAAAATATAAAATATTTGGTCATATCTTTGCAAAAATATTCAATTTTATAAAGATTTTATATAAAGTATCTATATGATTTTGAAAATCCTTAAGGTAAAATATTTTTATACTATAAAACTTGGGCAAATTATTTTTAGAAAAAAATGGAAATTAATGAATTTTTTCTTGAAAATCCATGGAAAATTAGCCCACTTGCGAATAATATCCCCTAAAATTTTCCTTGCTCATATATCTCGTAATACCCTTGACATAAGTCAGATCTAGTTTTCTCTGCAAAATTATTGCTTTCGCAAGGTTTCACTCAATGTAAATTCTTTATTGAAATATATTCGGCATTTGATACATGATTTCTTGAATTTTCAAGATATGATTTCTCATTGAACTGAAGAATTTTTATCTTCACGCAAGTCTCTTCTATCAAACTAGGGTTTGGAATGCATATCTGATATAGAATCATCAAATTGCAATGTTATTATCCCAAATATTATCTTTGGCCAAAGGGTTAATACCTGTCAAAGTTTTTTAAAAGGAATAATCTCATACTTTCAAATATTCTAATGCTAATCCTTTTCTTCATCACACCTAATATCCTCTTGAGCTTCAGTGAATGGATGGATTATTTGATGAATCAAATTCTTCTTTACTTGTTTTACCGAGACTGGTTTCATATGTTGATTATACGAGCATTCTCATTCACTTCTCTTGATGACTATGATGATAGTACAGTGTATATCTAGTCACCATAAAATGGTTCGTTACACTCATGACATGTGGAAGATTATTGTACTATGCAGGTCATTTCTGAAACTATTCGAATTGATTTAACTTTGTTAATTGTAATCTAGCAGTCTAATTATTTAATAAGTTCATTTGATCATTATTCTATCTTTGATGACTCACATTCATTCTATCATTTTTTCACTAGTACATTTAATGATAGTTTCTTTACATGCTTCTAGCTTCATCATTCAACATCTTACTATTTGGATATTTTCCATGCGGTTGAGGCACATCATCCATTGCTGATGGTTATGCCAGGTCCTCATAGTCTCAACGTGATTATTGAATATCATCAGATCTATTTTCCCACACAAGATTGTCATCATAATCCTGTGTCTCTAATTGAAAATCCATATTTTGAAATATTTTCGGGTTTTCAAGAGGATCACCAGGAATTTTATGTTCCAATCACTGAATGGTTGGAGTAATCTTACTCGGAAAACTCCATTGAAATGAATACATTTCGACCTTTTCTCATTCTTGCTAAGCAAGATGACACAGAAGAATGTGCATTTGTAAGAAGCCTTAGAGGATTTTGTGATGATGGTTTCCATTGAAAAGGTAAGAATATAAACTGGATGATGGTAGTAGTCGTGGCACATCTTTTAGCCTACATGCAAGACCTTCCTTTTGTTGTTCAAGTTATTCAAGTTCTCATTTCTTCTCTTATAGACTACTTTATATATGTTTTAATCGATCATATATGCTTTATTGTAGGTCAGGAATGATTATAGTGGCTACACTGGAAATTTCATTATACGTGACCCCAACCTTAAATAGCTATAGCTATTACGTTAGGAGCAAGATTAGTTGCATCTTATTTTTCCCATTTCCTACACTCATCCCTTGCTTATTCTCTTTAGTATCTCTCATCTTTTCTTACTTTGCTCTTGCATTATGGTTTTGTTTAGCTTCTTTTCCTTGTCCTTTGGTTTTTCTTTCTTGTTGTATCATGACTTTTCCTTTTTTTCATTATTAAGACATTAAATGGAGATGCTATGTTGGCTTAGAAGGTAATATGGAAAAATAGAAAAGGACTTTGTGACACTGCAATGTTTGGCTAATTCTTTGTCCTACTTCCTTGTTTGGGTTACATCTTTTGGTCGATGATGTTCCAACCAAAAATATGATCCTTGTGTTAAGAAAGCACTATGTCGAACTATGACCTCCATGTCTATTCTAGAAACCTTATTCCTACGATCGAGTTTTTATGTTTTCAAGCTGATCCAATCAAGTACAGAAGGATCACGAGAAAATTGAAATGAGAAAACCAATATAATAGGTTTTATATATCCTTATTTAATGGAAAAAATTATCCTACTCTCAATAAGTAAGCATATCTCTTCCGCCTATAAATAAATAAATTTTGATTCATAGTCCTCTTTAAATAAATAGAGGCAAAAGAAGAGAAAGGCTTACTGCACAGAGAGGTGAAGGAAGAAACCCCCTTCGGGTACTATCTAGGCTCATTGACAACTGACCAACATTTTTGTTTCTGTAGGTACCTCATCGAGGTATTATCCAAGCCTCCTAGTAGTGGAGAAACAATAGAGATGAAAAAATATACTCTATAAATCTGAAGCTTGCAAACTTCATTACACTATCCTGATTTGAAACATTGTTTGATCATTGATCTTATGTTTTTATGGAAAAGAGTAAAGGAATGAAGGGGACTATGCTTATGCACAAGGTAAGTGGGGAAGACATGGTAATCTAAACAATGAATCAATACTTCCTGAAGAACTGGACCCTACACCAAAGAAATGGCCATGGTAGAGAAGTTGGAGTTCTACCACTGTGTTGCCAAGTGTTTTCATTACAAAAAACACCATAAAAAATTTTGCATACACTCAAATTTTGGGGCCTTCCATGGATCTTACAATTGGTCATTCCATACTCACTTCTTCATCCATTGATGCCTTTGAGCTCTCTTCTTGGACTACAAGTTTTGAAGTCAATTTCTCACTCATGTTAAGTCTATAACAAGTGAATGAACATATTATTTTATGTAATATTAGAGAAGCATAACACTTTCCTATCAAGACCATCCTTATGTGATTTATAAACCATGTTGAAAATTAGTGCTCACTGACAACTACCTTTTATCACATTATAGCTTGGTTTGTACTTTTATTTCAAACAGTTTTGCAAATTGTTGCTCCCATGCACCTTTATTTTTGCGAGTCTCTCTTTCATGTTTTTGGTTATTGCTTTCTGTTGACTGCATTCTAACTAGTGTCATTTTCATGTTATATTTTCTCTAGCATGTGTTTTTTCACCATCATTCATATATCGCAAGCGTCATTCACATTATTATGTTCATTTACCAAATGTCATCTTCTGGCATGGAAATTTCTGCTTATCATGAAAAGTGGAGTTTTGGTTTGCTTTTAAGGGGAATTATTTGTGATAATGAGTTTTTCTTATCATGTAGGCCTATTTTGTACTCATTCACGTGCCTTCATACAAGTTTCATCATTATCATCACAAAGTCTATCTTCAGTGCCGCACTTTCCATAAGTTGTCGTAAAGGTTGTCACAATAAGTGATGTATGTGTACATATGTTCTTGATGATATAATTTGTGAAGTGTCGAAGAGTGTTACCATAGTCAATTTCTATTATTGTTCACATCAGTTTCACTGACCCCGCACTTGGCCAAAATTTTGAGAGTTCCCAACAACCTAGCCTCATATAGCCCTCCTCAACTGCACATTGCATAGTCTCAACCCTTGCAAAAAAATTGTCTCATGGGACTACACATTTCACAACCTCAGCCTTGACTTTGAGAAATACCCAATCACCGAGTCCCCTTTATCTTCAAGAACTACGTAGTTGGAAGTACTTGTGCCCAACCCCTCAATCTAGCTTGATGAAATCTCAAACTGCGCAATCTTCTTCGCCATACTAGCTTGAACTGTGCATTTTTTAGTATGATAGTCCAAGCTTCACCCTTGAATTTCTAAGCTACAAAACTATGTACTGAGTAGGCCTTTCCCTTTTCCCACCACTAGTTCTAGTTCAGTCAGCACATCATCATTAAGCATCGTAGATATGGATTTATGAGACTCATGTCATCTTGCCATGAGTTGATTGTGGACATAGGAAGTTTACCATGCTATGGAAAGATGATGAGGAAGTAGATGGATAAGGAAGACATTTTAGATTACAACTAAGGAGTTGAGGACAAAGGATGATCATCGTGAAAGAAAATAATGGAACACTGAAATATGATTAGGACCGTATGAAGACTTCATTTGATTTGCAACCTTTCGGAGGATAGAGATGAAAGGTAAAGCACATCCATCATGAAGATGAATTAAGAAATACATATTATAATTTCCACATCGTTATGTCTTCAATGTCTTCTATTTTTACAAACACTGAAACTCATTTCATGTATTTCCTTTAAGTGTTTTTCTCCCATTTGCAACATAGTCAAAGTGTCATGTTTTTGCATACTAGCTATCACACAATGTGTAAAAGAATATTATGATGATTTCAAGTGTCTATCTTTACGTATAATTTTTTTCCTAATCATGTAAATACTAGCCACAAAGATTCAAAAAGTTTTGAGCAATGTCACAAAAGTGTCGTCATGGTCATGCTAATGTGTATATTAAGTGCCACACTTGTTGTAATTGGTCATAAAGTTGTCACAAGAGGGGAATGTCTTGTTAATGTTTCATGGGTGATATATTTTATTGCATCATCACATATTCAAAGTGTAAGATCATAGTCGAAGTACTATATCTATACACATCACTCTCACTAGTCTCACACTCAACCATTTGTGAAGAGGGTTCCCAACCAAGCGACTTGGCTACCTGACATGCCTAGACTACACACTGTGAAGTTCTAGACCTCAAGTTGTAATCTTTCCCATTGACATTGTGCAATATGTAGTTCCTACCTCCCAAGACTATTACACTACACAGTTCTTGTGCCTAAGGCCTAGCCTTGAACTCATGGATTGTGCAATCACTCCTCCCAGCTTGGTCCTAATAGCACATTGTGAAAGCACAAGCCTCAAGCTCTTTCTGTGACCCTCTGAACTACATAGTTATGTAATAGCTCAGCCTCCCTTCCCTCCTGAAACTGTGTAGTATTTTCTCCTAGTGTCCATCCCCTTAGCTTGCCTCACTATCACTGATAATCAAGTTCTTTTTTCACTCAGTCTGGCTTAAATTACGCACTATGTAGTCTCAATGATTAACCCTCACCCCTGTCTACTTGAATTATGCAATTGCATAGTCATTGAGCACTCTCTCCTAACATGCACCCTCTGCCCGACTCAGTTAATGGATTCAAATGAAATATCTTAAACTAGGGGTTTTCGTAGTGATGTCATCTCACCATGAGTGAACTGTAGATGAAGATACTCTCTCACACCATGATAGGATGATGAAGAAGGATATACATAAGGGAATAATGATGAACAACATCTTTACCATTGGACATGAAAGCTTATCATTCAAGGAAAGGAAAAGTGACACCAATTTGTGACAACAACCAAAGACTTGAGATCAAGTGGATACTCCTTATTAGTGACACAAAAACAACAGTGGTGTGACACTACGACATCATTAAGCGGTCTATGTCAGGAGTGTCATGTCATATCATGTTATGAGTTGTCATAGGCCACATCATCATTATGGATCATATATATTCAGAATGTATTTTAAAGTGGAAGTCCAAGGGATACACATGGAAAATGAAGAGTCATGTAAGTTGAAAGATCATAGGGAGTCATCATGAGGGTATTACCAAAGGACTTTTCACATTGGCTTCTCTCACAAGGGATTAATGGGATACATGAGTTCTTTTGAGGAGCAAGGAGTGGCTCCAATGCTCCACTAATACCTAGTGATGTTCATTGTATACATGCGCCTTGGGACTTTTACCTAACAAAAGGAGACTTGAAGTCCAACATGTTGTTCAGGCATGGATTATGGATATTTGTAAGACTATTGTGTGAATATTTATAATTTATGTTTTTCTTCCTCTATTGAAGTAATTGAACTATTTCAGTTATTTTGGCACTTATCATATTGAGAATGTGTTTTAATTTCTATTATCATTGTCAGATCCTCGTTTACTATTCTACTAGATACTAGACAAATATGCATCATCATATTGGTTTCAATGACCATCACATATATATGGATTTTTTTTCTTGATGTTCCACGTACCCTTCTTGTTCATGTGTGTATCTACCAGGGTTGTATAGCTACCTCTCTCTTAGAGGCTCAATTTTCCTCCACTCTGTAGTGAAATAAATTTGACACACATATGATCGACCACTCCCCATGCACACCCCCCTTTCCTTTTGAAGGTGCATGTTCAATCCTCTCTCTTGCTAATAGTTAGAGCCAAGGAATATCTATAAGAATACACGGAAACGAGGACAATATTCTGGATGGGGCTCCTACTCTAAATGGTGTGAGGTCTAATTGGGACTTCATATCGAGGAGACCTCTTGGTTGATGGATTTCCAACACCGTAAACACATTTATTTCACTATTTTCATCAAATTATCATTTATATATGCAACATATTTTATTGGTGGGGTTGTGGAGTGAGTCAATGTGATTTGCAAGTTGTTGTTTTGTTGATTTTGAGCTAACAAGGAAAGAAGTTACTATGCATTTCTAGTTGACCAGTTTAGATTGGCTCTAATATGAAATATTCATGAAAGGAGGGTCGCATAGATGAGTGGAGTGGGGGCTGTAGAAGATTAAGTACAAAGAATAAATTTCTTTATGACTCCATTGGGAGTTGGGTGAGGCTCATTGGTCATGGTGGCTTCTTGCATATTAGATGAGTGTCCATAGAGTCTTGAAATTAAGATCAAAGTTCTAGACTAATAGTAGAGATTTTTATATTCTATGTAATTTAATTTGTTAATGAATAATAAAATTATTGAGAAATGCAACAACATTAAAGTGGTTTTTGATCGGGAGATAGCTTTCCAACAAAAATATATTTTTCCCACTTGTGCATGTTTATTTGGTCTTTTTTACAACTTTCATGTATTTTTTTATTTGGTTTTATCTACTAATGGTTTAATTTATGTCTTGATTGAGTTTAGTGGCAAACAATTTAAAAGTCAACAAACACTTCAACTATTGATTTGTCCCTCCCCTCTAGTGGTCAATACATTTCCAACAATTGGTATCAGAGCTAGAGCCTTTGTTGCAACTTAATAGTTAGAATGTGGATCTACAAAAAACATGGGTTATGAAGATTCTCCAGGACTCAATGCCTCAAATTTTCAAGCATGGAGAGACAAGGTAAAAACATAAATGTATGCTTGAGGATCTAAAGTATCAAGAATGGTGATAAATGGGTATGATCATAAAACCACTTTAAATTAATCTTAGTTATTGGATGCATAGGATTTATGTTTAATGTAAGATAATATTCTTGATCAAAAAGTTGAGAAAATATAAGATCTCAAGGCTGCAAGAGAAATTAGGGATAAGTTGCATTCATTTCATGGAATAGAAATATGGAGGAATGATGAAGAAAATGAGAAATCAATTGAAGACAAAACACAACTTAGTGCAACACTAGCAAAAAAAAGAGATTTGAAAAAGAATATTCAAATTCTTGAAGAAAGAGAGTACATTTTCAAGAAAGAAATTGAATATCTAAAAAAAAGGTTAGAGGAACCAAGAAGAACTGAAGGGGAGATTCATAGCTAGCTCAAATACCATATTACCATTTCTAAAAAATAAAGATTGTGGTGCTTTTATAAAAATAAGATGAATTAGCTTCATTGAGATATGAATCTGGAAATTCTTACAATCAACTATCTCAATATCGAGAGTTGGAGAATGTACTTAAATTCTAGAATAAATCCTCATCATTCAAAGATCTCCTCCTATCAAAACAAAATTTGGATTTGAAGGAGAATTTTCCCCCATCAACGAAAAGGAGAAATTATAAGATAACCATATTACCGAAAATCATAATTCCATCACCAATGAAGTCAAGAGAAGCCCTAGGAAGAACCATCAACACATGAAGTTAACAAACAAAATACATTATCAACAGAATTGAAGGAAAGAAACCCATAGTCGCTACATACAACACATCAGAAGAGAAAGGCAACAACAAAGGTTCTATGGTCTATTAAATAAAATCCTAAGGTATCAAAGTTTATTTTCTGGTTTTTATTTTTCTTGATATGATTTTTGACATATAGAAATGGAATGCATGCACTTTGCAAGAAAACAAATATTGATGATAAGAAATACAAGCCAAGGTAGAGCTTATACTAATGTTGAATATTTGAAGTGTGGTAAACTTGGGCACAAGCCATTAGCTTGTAGATATGGTAGACCAAAGCATATATAAAGTTCAAGTAATGAATTAAATACAAATAAAATTTGGAGGAGAAAAGCTGAGGTGCAGAGAGCTAGCAATCGAAAAGAATTCAAGAAAGAAAAATATGTTTTGCAAAAGGATAATAGAATAGAAGAAGATTCACATTCCATATAACAACCTCAGAAAATTTGAATAAATGAGTAGCAAAGTGCTCCCACTAAAGCTCAGGCATGCATGGCCTCATGGGGGATCATATGGCCGCATTTTGATTTATACGCATATCATTATAGGTGTAACCATATTAAAGAGTTTGAATAAAATTCTAAATATTTTGATTATTATGGATATGTAGCATTAGGAGTTGTTGTTGAAAGAGATTATTTAGACATGAGTCATGTGTAGGGAGAGCATCACATATTATTCAAATTTTTAGTGGTTTATCAATGGCAACACTATCCATGGTAGCACAAGAGGGGAAAAAAGCTTTTTTGGAGGGGTTTTCTATGCCTCTCATGTCATGCACTTTTCTTACATTGGTTATTGTAGGAACCATCAGAGATTGATAATTATGTTTTTTGAGGTTGCATTAATAGTTCATGGTTCTTCTCATTTTTTGAATCAATTAGTATGCACTTGGTTATTTTTAGATAGATGGTTTTTGAACTAATGTTATGTCATTACCATTATATGAGTAAGTTATATTTGCAACTAGTAAAGAGAGAGTATCATGCATGTGTTGCTCCTCTGGAGAATTTTATGATGGTTGTGAGAATGGACACAAGTTCGATTTTATATATGATGCAGATGAGAAGACACACACACACACACACACACACACACATATATATATCTATATTTCTTTGACCACTGCATTACTCGTTTTATATTGCTACTATTTCCTCAGCTTATATGTGTTGCAACTTGGTGATTACAAATGGTTACTCTCTAGTGCTAATCGTGTCATATGATTGTTGATCGTTGCTGCTAACAAAAGGATTTGTTAGTTTCATATAGTGACTTTTATACTTCAGCTATATGGTGTTTTTCTTAATGATATCCCTATGGATTTTGTGGGAAACTTGATTGTTACTTATACATGGAAGGAGTATGATTTTTTTTGTTGGTTTCTTTTGCATATGATGTTATGTATATGCCATCCTATTTTCTTATTGTTGTTCATTCACCACAATCTTTGCATGGGTACACTCACCCATAACTTGTTTGAGTACTGAGGATAATGGTTACTATCATTACAGATTGAGGAGTATGTTAATTTCCACTATTTCTATTGATAAATCTTGTGCTATAATAGTGCTGCTCCAAGTTCATGATTATTTGCCGCTAAATTATCGGCATTATGCTTATTTGAGAGGGTAGTTACTAGTATTCATGTATCCATGATTAGCTTCCATAATAGCTTGTGTTATGATTCAGGTCACAAGAATGATGTCATTATTCGTATGAGAGGATGGTTGGTTGCTCCAAATTGTGCATATATTATTAGACATGTTTGTTATTTCTACTACATAGATATGTCAAATTGCTTATTCTCGGTTCTTCTATGATAAGTGCATTGAGAACTACTTGAGAAATATCGAGAGTGATTTGTTGACTAGTGATATGGTCATAGATTCTTATGGTTCCTCGTTGAAAAAATTAATTTGTTATTGCTATTATATAGATGTGCTTATTGGTGAATTTTGGATGATGTGAGATGATATTCATATAGGTATATTGTTGTTGCCCGCTCATGATCTATCTCTTGTCATGATGAGAGAATGTGTTAGATGTTACTGCCATAGATTGAAGTTTTATGTTTCTAAGGCTTTATCATGAATATATGTTAGTGTTTCTCCTTATCACATATTTTATGTTGATTGGTTATTACTGTTATCACAACATTTTCTTCTAGAAGATAATGCTTTGATATATATGGATCTACTTTATTTAAGATTATATATGCATAATCAAATTTACATATTCCTAGTCATTCATCATTATGTTGTTGATCTAAGTAATTTTTTGGTGTTGGTGAAGAAGTGTAATTAAGTATGTCTTCGAGAGAGGCATGCATTTTTGTCATGTAATGAAAGTTTTGAGTAGGCACGTGTTTCATATTGTACTTCATCATTTGCATTCATGTATCATTTTTATGAAGCCTTGTAATCAAGTGTTCAAGTCTTTGGGTCGATGTTGTCATGAGTTGGAGATATGAACCGTCATGATTCATGTCAAGTTTGTGCTGTTATCAGTTGTTGTAGCCAAGTTTGGGCTATTGTATATCATGTTTTAGTCATTTTAGAACCTTGTATCTCATTATACATGAATGTACTTAGAAAACCTTAGATATCTTTGGTTAAGTCTAAATTGATGAAGGATGGAGCAACCATGCATACAACGTGATGGATATTTTTGTTCCAGACATGTATTCCATTGGATAGCATTCATGTTATATGAGGTTAGTCTTCATGGTACATGAGGGGAACCCTTCAGGAAGAAGACATTGATTACATGATCATGATGATGATGCTAAGGCAGAGCATGTCTAGTGTATGCTTATGGACCGAATATGGATAACGTGTTGTTGCTTATGGGAGTATGGATGGCCATTTTAATATATTTGTTGCTATTGTGTTTTTATCAGAAGATGTTTATTATTGTTGGTTGAGAGTGGTGCTCATGTAGACGTTTGTTTCTACTACCATTATATGGATATATTTTTGTTGTTTCTTTTGGAGAGAAAGAGCATTTTACATACTTATTGTTGCTACTACATGTTGTATGTTGCTCTATGGAGTGAGAGAGTATTATTATGGTCAGATCTAGCTAGTGTCTAGGGAAAGTTATTGATGATGTTATCGATGATTTTTATCCCTTTTCCATGATGTCAATGGGGGAGACAATGAGGAGACCAATTTGATCAGTTTTTCAGAGGAAAATTGGATGGTTCATCCGGGGATGTCATGAATGCCAAAGGGGGAGATTGTTGCCATTGAGGTTATGATGTAGCTGTTGGATCTAGTGTTGTTGCTTAGCATTGATTTCAACTTGGTAGTTTGATGGGAACATGAGTTGTAGTTTTTTTATATGTTAGATTGCTAGTAGGTGTTATTGACTATGATTGGTTGTAGGTATATTTTCCCCAAATGGTAGTGTACATGGCCGATTTGATAGTTGTATAGGTTCCCTTGGTATTAGTATTACCAAGTATCCTTTGTATTTGTATTAGCATGGTCTATGTTCTCGTGGTATTGGTCTTACTATGATATAGGTTCCCTTGTTGTTGCTATTACCATGGTATTCTCATGTCGTATTTTGCATTGTTTATTTGACAGTTGTACAGGTGCCCTTGGTATTGGTATTAACATGGTACATGTTGTCTTGGTATTGATATTACCATTGTCCTAGTGCTCTTGGTATTGGTATTATCGTGGTACAACTACCCTTGATATTGGTATCACCATGGTATTTGCACATGGTATTTTAGTTTCCATGGTATTCACACTTGTTTTTAGTATTACCCTAGTATTTGCCCATGGTTTTTGTTCAAGGTTGATGTGTTTGTCTTCCTAGATGTATATCATTGTGTATTTTTTAGTTTGGTTGGTTGGTTCTCCTGAGAAATTATGGTTGAGTAAATAAAGAGAGTGTGAGTCAGACAAGAGTAGTGTGCGTCGACTCTTCAAGGAATTTTGTATAAAATCTACAGTAATTCAAAGGAATATCGAATGGAAGAATAATAATGACTCAGACAATATTTTATGTAGCAGTGATCAAGTGATCAAATTTAGCTCAAATATGAAATTTCCAAGAAAGTCTTTAACCTAATTTTAAGTCAAAGTTCTCGTCATTCTGAATCCAACGAAGATCATTTCACCTTAATCGACACCATATGTTCAAGTTATCATCTTTTGATTGCTTGGCCCAACAGCTAGAAAATGACAAGGTTTCCCTTCTCAACAACCATATAGTTGAGTGAGAAGGGTGACTATGCATGTATGAACCATTTGAGGGCTCACAGTTGGCATGTTTTGGTTCATTAGTTTTTTTTATTAGATCGTTATTTATTGAGTGGACCAATAGGAACATGACACATGGCCCAAGCACAAGCTACCACGTGCTCGCCCTGAGCGTGCATGAACATTTTGGTATGGTCATCCAAAGGCATGTGCAAATCAAACTCCCAACCTCACAATCAATATCCTAAGCCATTTCCAACTCCCCTACTCGTGGTTCTTAACAACCATAGGGAAAAGCTATGTTATAAAGTTTAATTAATTCTAAATTGGTAGAAGGGGTTAGGGCTAAGCCCCTTGCACCCAGTCACCGGACACACCATAGGACCAAGAGGAGCATTAACCAACGGGCTCAGGGCCTAGCCCTAGCCCATCATCATTGTTGCTACATGGGACTGAGGTACATGTTAACGAGGCTGGCAGGTTAGAAGGGCTAGATTAAGGCCTGACCCATGGCCATGTGACAAAGCACTAAACCATGGGTGGAAGAATTTAGGTGCTAAGATGACGAGTGCAAAGATAAGAAACGACCCCCTAGTTCTATGGAGAGGTGCGGGACCATGAGTGTGTGGATAGGGTGCTATCCCAACGGGGCGGGCTGTTAGCTCGTCCCATTGCCTTATGGTCATCGATGTGACAATGGCAAGTAGAGTCACGTCTCGAGTGGAAGGGGTAGGCAGTTCAGCCCCTAGCCACCTATGACGTAAAACTTAGTGCGAGACGTTATTTTTTGGTGGTAAGGCGTTATTGGAAAATTTAAGTGTCCAACAAGTTGCACCATCAGATTGGCGGAATTCTCTCCTCGTTAGTAGAAAACATGGTAGATTTGTGGTGAAGTTAGTCAGTTGGTCCAATTTGTAGGACATATAACAACCAAACTATATGGAGAGCTTTTTGAGCCATATCTTTGTGAATTTGTGTCCTTTTGGAGCTCAAGAAGAGTTCACTCAGGGGTTTTGGGACATTTTGGATCCAATGGTGAAATTTATTTGTGTATTTGAGAATGTCTAAGGAGACTTTTTACAAGTTCAAGTCCAAGGGTGTATGGATCAATCAAGTTTTTGGAACAATTATTTATGGTTTTTGAGTATGGAGAAGGCATAGTAGGGGTTTTCTTACCTTTAGAAATCTATTGCAATAGTTTTTACTCACAGGGTTCAACTCTGGTTTACTTTTCTCACTATGTATTGTTGAGGAAAACGTTATTTTTTCTCTTCATTATGGAATTAAAGTGTTTTTGTGCTGATGTAAGCTTGTTTTCAGTTGGACTATAGGGTATTTGTAGGAGACACCTTCTGGTTCCATTTTATGTGAGATTTATTTGCATGAGCACGTTTCCTTGAAGGGGAAATAACCACATGCTTTATCAAAAAAATTTTATGTACTCCCTTTCCCACTGAAAATATGGAGTGGTCTAGCTATCTTGACATGCCCGAAGATGTAGCCCAGAAGGGGAGAACTCCATCACCAAATATTTTTTTATTATCTTCATGAATGCTTGTATGATTTATGTGATGTTGCATTACTTATGTTTAAGTTTACATGTGAAGTCTAACTCATAACTTGAAGATAAATTTTTGAGAATGTATTTTATGTTAAAAACCATTTTTCCTTGCAAAGCATTAGATCAATCCTTTTTTTTTAGAAGATGAAATTGACTACCTCCTCCATTCTTAGATCAATTGATATCAGAGTCTAGTTTGACCAAGTTGTAAGAATGGGAAAAAAGAGTCTCCAAGAGCTAGAACGTTGAATTTGTCTCTTCGTATGGAGAACGTTGAGTTGAGAAGAATGCTAGAACTGGATGAAGAGGAGGGTGGGCATATGAACCTTTAGTTGCAACATGTGTTTTAGGAACACGATGCTAAAATTTCCACTCATGTCACATCAAAAGACACCTCCAAAATGAAACCAATATGTGGTCATGGTTCCAACAATTGAACCAACAATGGTTATGGACCTTATGAGGAATATGATGCATATGCACTTTCAAGCATCTCCAATATTCTCGCCATATGCTAGTTGGTATAAGTGGGTTGCTAGATTCATTTGCAATGTCGTCATCATCGCCAGAAGTTAAATATATGAATGACATCTTTAAGGAGGTAATAAGCATTTCAAGTACAATTCTTTATGTTTATGTTCATAACACCTCTTTTGTAGCATTTGAGCAACATACCAAAGGCATTGGTATGAAGCTTCTTTCTAAAATGGGTTATGAAGGGGGAGGCCTCATCATCATTGGCCAAGGGATCACCAATACAATCATGGTTGAAGAGAGACCAAAGCATGAAGGATTGGGTTATGGTCAAAGGGAGTACTGGGAATCCTCTAAATGACTTAAAGCGCAAAAATCATCTAAGGATGAGATGTCACGCAAAGATGGTGGTGACAGTATTAATTTTTCTCCCAAGAGATATGAATGCTTGAAGGGACCTTGCATGTCATCGTCGCGACCAGATCGTCAAATCTGCATCTTGAGAGACAAGTATAAATTACAGAAAAACCTGTAGATTCATAAGCTAATGCAATTTTCTAAAGCAAGAGACAAGAATCTACTTCTACTCTTTATAGTGTAAGCCCATAAACATTGAGGAAAAAATAATCAATAGATGAAGAGAATCAAAGACACATAACACAATAAATATCCAGGGAAAGCCAGAGCTCAAAACCCCACTATATATTTTTTATTAATCCAGAAAATCAAGATGAAATTACAATTCTTTTTCTTTTTAGAACAATCCCAACACACAACAAATTGAATCTCCAACTCATAATAAACCTCAAGGCGAAAGCTTATCCAATTCACAAGCTCTCCAAGTATCTATTGCATTGTGTAATTCCTATGAAGGATAGCTTGTATTTAAAGGGAAATAAAGCCTCTAAAAATAACACAATCCCTCAAGGATCAGTTCCTGAATGCATGCACTATGAACTCAGAATAATCTAAAACAAATAGTACATTGTCCCTATACTCTAGTCCGAATTGCGTCCTTAGAATCAATATGCATGAGTTTCTGATGGTGTAATCTTCAGTTAACTAAAGTAGCACTAATTAGGTCACTAGTGTTTAAATTGAATGTTTACTCACTATTAGTTCCTGAAACTGATTGGAACTAGTTTAACTAGACTTAAGTCAATAGATTTAGTTGACTAATTACAGCTCATTCATAACTCATCCTTAACTCCTATAAGTTAGGGAGCACATATACATGTCTTCTAAAAGACTTCCAATTCAAATTTCCTAAATTAATTAAGTTAATTAAACTTAGTTAATTATTTTCAAATTGCTATGAGAAATGAATTCTTTTTAATTCACAATTTAATTCAAGGAAAAATTAAAATCAAATTTCTTGTTGCCCATTCTCAACATAAATCTCATGGGTGTTTTCCAAAATGCTGGTAATTTTGACTACTTGCAGAACATGTACCCTTGTACTTTTTATGGTCCCTTTGACCATTTTGTGGTTATTTATGAGCAATGCATGGAATGGTTAAAAGAATGGATCAGATTTTATGCATCAAGCATGATGCATCGCCTTTGCATGAGAGGACTTCTTCGTTAGCAACCAAGAGAAATTTCTTTTGTACCCACTACAAGATGCATGAGCATGGAAATGAATGATGTTGTAAATTACATCCAAAGCTTAGTTCCATGAAGGGAAAATAAAATGTGCAACCTAACCAAAGGGAAGCAAGACATGCTAAAGATGACTCACAGTAATCATAAGGAAACATTCAAGGAAAATTTGATGTAAAATATAACCCATAAGCCTAGGAGAGGGAGAGAATAGATATACTGTTTGTAAATTTGTTTTGTAAATTTGTAATTGTTGTTGTTTACTTGTTTGGGTAATGTTGTAAATTGAACAATAATAGTCACTATCTGCAACAAGTATGTGCCTTTTTCATTAATGTTATGTATTGTCTTACTATAAGTCAATATGTTCAAGAACTTTTGGAATGTAGAAGTTGTCATCAAAGTTTGTCTACAAGATTTTCATGTACTCACCGATGAAAGTATTCAATATGAGACTTATTGTGAATAGAATCAAGGTTGTACAAGATGACTATGTTTTTGTAGGAAAATCCAACTATTTCTTTGAAAATTTTGTAGTAGTGTTCTTTTTTATACAAGCTAGGTTTGAAGAAGGTAAAACACATTCTATGTTGCTTAGGATTTCCATGGTGGAGTCAAGTTTGTTGTCAATAATTTAACTTTAAGATGAAGTTGTTTTGAGACACGAAAATATGATATTAAAGAGAATTTTCATATTTCACTCATCAGTGTTTTGTTCCACCATTAGTGATAATGATATTGGTTCGGTTCCTAACAGGACAATAGGTCTTGATGAATAAGATAGGAGAAGTGCCTTGATTGTGGATTTAAAGGAACCAATTGAAAAGTAAGCATTTTCGATTGATTTTTTGGGTGATTGTGAGTTTTAGCCTCATTTTATTTACTAGGGAAGTAAAATTTTTGGGTCCGAAAGTTCAATGGGGAGGTGTTATCAGGAGATGAAATTTTGGCTCAAAAATAAAACTACTCAGAAAGTCTTAAAACTAGCATTAAGTTGAAGCGCTCATCTTTTGTGAATCTAACGATGCTCATTTCACCTCTTCAACATCATCTTCTCAAGTTATCACCTTCTGATCATTTGACCAAATAGCTAAAAATTGAGAAGGCCTACTAATGGGGCCATCGTATAGTTGAGTCAACAAGGTGATTGTATAAGTACAAACCATCACAATGTTGACACTTGGTATGTTTTTGTTCATCACTTTTGGGTTGTTTTTTATTGGTTCATGATTTATTGAATGAACCAATAGGAAGGTGCCACATGGTCCAATCATGATCTCCCACATCGCACCCCCAAGAGTGCATCAAAATTTTGGCATCGTCTACAAGAGGTCTGAGTGCATCAAACCCGTGACCTCCCAACCGACAATCCAAACCATTGATAACTTTGATGGTCATTGTTCTTAAGAATAATGGGGAAAAAGTATCTTATGAAGTTTAATTAATTCCAAATTTGGAGAAGGGACCTGGGCTAAGCCCCTAGCCTCCAGTAACTGCACACCCAATAGGATCTGGAGGAGCAATGACCCAGGGGCTTGGGGCTTAGCCCTAGCCTGTGGCCATTGTCACTACGTGGGACTAAGGTATAGGTTAAAGCAGCCAACATATTGGAGGGGCTAGTTTAATGTGTGAGCCATGGCCATGTGACGATGCACTAAGCCATGTGTGGAAGAATTTAGGTGCTAAGATGATGTGTGCAGAGATAAGCACTGGCCACCGAGTTCTATTGAGAGGCGTGAAACCACCAATGGGTGGATAGGGGGCTAGCACAGTTGGGACAGGCTATTAGCCTTGCCCCCAACCTTATGAGTTCTGACATGACTATGGCAAGCAAATCCAGGTGCGGAGTGGTGGGGATGAGTGGTTAGCCCAACGCCCCACCACATGCACCATAAATCCCAATGTTGGACCTTATTTTTCAGTGCTACGACAATATTGGATAATTTTAGTGTCCAAAAAATTGCACCATCAAAGGGTGGAATTTTTAGCTCGTTGGCTGGAAACATGGTATATTTGTGAGACAATTTTTCTATTAGTGACATTTGTAGGACATGTAACTAGAAAACTACATGGAGATCTTGTGGAGCCATATCTTTGTGAGTTTTTGTCCTTTTAGAGCTCAAGAAGAGTCCACTTAGTGGTTTTTGGACATTGTGGATACAATGGTGACCCTATTTTATGATTTCAACACATCTAAGGAGAGTTTTTTAAGGTTCAAGTCCAAGGGCGTATGGATCAATCAAGTTTTTGGAGCATACCTTCAAGGTGTTTGAGCATTCATAAGTCTTTGGAGGGTTTTACTTACCTTCAGAAGTCTAATGCGATAACTGTTACTTGTAATGTTCAGCTCAGGTTTACTTTTCTCACTATGTCATTTTGAGGAAATATTTTTCTTTTCTCTTCCATGTGGAATCGAAGTGCTTTCATGCTCATGTAAGCTAATTTTCAGTTGGAGCATAGAGTATTTATAGGAGACACCTTGTGTTGTTGTTTTTTTTGTGAGTTATTTATAGGAAAATATTTCCTTGAAAGGGAAATAGTGACATGTTTCAGCATCAAACTTTTTTGTATTCCTTTTTGTAATGAATATATGGAGTGGCCGAGCTATGTTGGTAGGTCGGAGATGTAGCCAAGGAGGGTTGAAATTTGTCACGAAATATTATGTTATGATCTTCATGAATACCTGTATGAGTTATATGATGGTGTGTTACATATGTTTTTTATTTATATTTGAATGGTAACTCATAACTTGAAGAGAATTTTTGGAAAACTCGTTTTTTGTTAAGACCCATTTTTTCTTACAAAGCATCAAAATGGTCCTTGCTTTTTTTTGGAGAAGAGGAAATTGATTACCTCCTCCATTTTCAGATCAGGTGGTGATGAGGCAGAGTAAGGAATGAGAGTAGATAATTTCTTGTATGATTTCTTTTAGGATTTTCATCAAATTATCATTTGTGTATGCAACATATTTTTATTGATATGGTTGTAGAGTGATTCTATGTGATTTTTAGATTGTCATTTTGTTGATTTTAAACGAACAAAGAAAGAACATGTTGTGTAGTTATGGTTGAGTAGTTCATATTTCCTCTAGTATGAAATATTCATGAAATGAAGGTCACATAAAAGAGTGGAATGGGGGCTCCAGAAAATTCAGGGAAGAGAATAAATGTCTTCATGAGTCTAGTGGGAGTTGGATGAGGATCATAGGTCATGGTGACTTCCAGCAAATCAGATGAGTTTCCATAGAGTCATGACATGAATGTAATAGTTCCAACTAATAGTAGCCATTTTTATATTCTATGTAATTGAATTTTTTAATGAATAATAAAATTATTGAGTGTTGCAACAACAAGAAGGGTGGTTTTTGACTTGGAGGGAATTTTCTACCACAAATATATTGTGTCCTCTTGTGCACACTTATTTGGTCATTTTTATCGCTCTCGTGTATTTTGTTATGTGATTTAATATATTAATGGGTTAATGTATTTTTTGTTTCACTAAGTGGAAAAATATTTAAAATTTAATAATTAATACCACCATTGATTCACCCACACTCAGTGGTGAGCACATTTCCAACACCAAGATACTCTGATCCCACAACTCTTGAAAAGGATTTGAATCTTTCTTGGAGTAAATTCTTATTCCAAAGCTGCTCCATTGCAGTGGAAATTCATTTAGTACATATATGGCCATCTCAAAATCAAAATTTATTTCCCAAAGCCCTTGCAATGAATCTCTTATTTGGGAGATCTTCATTATAAAGGATGTCATCTCCTCATCTTTCAATTTATTCATTTTATATAGTTTATTTCTCAAATACGTCTTTTGTCCTCATGTAATTGCAAAGTAAAAATTCACTATCCTTGCATACATAGCCTTAGATGTTTTCAAATTTGCAACAAATGGAGAAAGAGGATCCTTAATAGATTCAACAATGATATTTTGTTCCCTTCCATTACCTTTCTTGCATTTAGCTACTTCTTGGGTATTGTCTTTGCTAGGTTCAATGATTTCACCAAAAACATATTTCATTACTTAATGCTCTGTAAGTGTTAGGTCAAGAATTTTCTTACATGACAGGAAATGTGATGAGCCAACAAGCTTATTACTTTCATTGTTTAAATAACCCATATCAGCTATAAATTCAGACATATATGAACAATATATTCTCTTGTCCACGATTAGTCTTTCCTTCTCTAATGATGTCCAAAACTATATCAAGCCTTCCAAGATCTTCAAAGAGACTTCAATGATGTCCTAGAAATAGGTCTTCTAGGATATCTTCAACAACAGGCTGATGAATGATACCAAGATCAATTTATACTTCTTTGAAAGATGACTCCCGATGAGCCTTTATATAGGTCTCCTCTCAAGAGATATTAACAAACTTCTTATAATCTTTCACTTCAGGCTTTCCTCTTATGAGTCCTTGATGTATCCTTTTGTAAAAGATTTCCCTTAGAAAACCCTTCTTCTATCTAGAAGATGATCCTTCCACCTGCCTTCCTATTTAGTGTAGCTCAGATAACATGTTGGAAAATTAAGTATGCAAACTGTTAATTTTAATTTTACTTAATGTAAACACTTTCTTCTAAACATTATCCTTTTTCTTATGTTTCATTATTAGTTTTTTTCATCAAATAAATACCAAGAGAAAAATAGTAAAGACAATGGACACATATATTAAGTTCCAAGTGAGGGAGAACTCCTCACACTAGAAAACTCGAAAAAAACTTCTCTTCTTATATATTATGCTTCAAATGAGACAAAAAACACTGAAACCCTAGACCAATTCCTCCTCCAAGTTCCAGGTCAACCCTTCCAATAAAATTAGATCATCATAGATTAAACCTGCATCAACCAACATCTAGTTGCAACTTCCACCACAACTTCGACCCTAAATTTCATCCTACAACATTGAATCTATAGGTATTGTAGAAACCCTAATTTGAATTCTTTAGGAGATGCTTCTTTTAGCAAGACATATCCTCCCAAGTTCAACAAGGTGAAGTCAAGCATATTCCTTCTCCCAACAACATGATACCGCAACTTGTTCTACTGCAACTTGAACCTCTAATTTAAGCCTTCCTAGAAGTTGAAAAACCTTAATTCTTCTCTTGTGTGGGAGAGATAGAGCCCAAAAACAACTTTTCTTCCTTCTTTCCTTATTTTATAACTTTTGTCCTCTATTATTTTTCTTCCCAACGACAAATCAAACTTCCTTTCTTCATATCAATCCTGGGAGTGAGTGAGAACAAAATTAGGTTGTATCTTGTCCTTTATATAACCATTCCAAGGGGTTAAATTCCTTCTTATGACAATTTGAAATGGTGAGGTTGACTTGTAATTTGGAGGTCTCCAAGGCCTTCTAGACTCATAATAAATATTTTTACAAGATACATTTTTCCCATAAGGGTGTTATAAACATGATGTTTCTTGTCGTGACTCATGACAATAAATGATATGACCTAACAAACTTAGAATCATGAAGAACATGTTTTTACCTAGAAGACCTTCAATAATGAACATGAAAGCCATGCTTTAAAATAATAGCTTTTCTTTCTTGTTTTGTTTGTTACATAAGATATACATATTGAAATGAGTACAAAAACAATTATGAAGATTGAAACTAGTTAAATTTCCAATATTATGTATGATTGTCTTGAAATGTTCAAAATTAAATAGGATTCTCTCATGTTTCTCTAGTACAAGAGAGAATCTATAACTCCGATAGTCACTCGAAAAATAGAAGACATATTATCCATTCTAAATAGTAAGTGAGTAAGGTTTTGACAAAATTTGGTAAGTATTTTGAGGCAAACAATTTTCATCCATCAATAGCTTAGTTTAAGTAATTTCAAAGAAAATTTTGTTTGTTAATGTATTGGTGGATGTTGGTTGATCCTTCCCATATTAAAGCACTAGAGTAAACTAAAAATAAGTGAAAGAAAAAACTAAAGTTTTCTATGATATGTATTTTTTATTGAAAGTTGCTAGGTTAATTTTGATGTTATCTTATTTTAGTAATCAACTCTATATTAAGTAATAAAATTTTAAATATGAACCCCTTTTTCATATTCACTGGATATAGTTATAGTATCTATATATTTATTTTTTCATATTTAATTAATTAATACGATTATAATGTACCTATGTTAAATTTTATTGTAAATGATCAATTACAATGTTTTTATGTTAAATTTTTATATAAATTGTGTGACTTGAATTATTCATTTATTTTTTATTCATCACATTGAATGAATTATTTGTGTGAATGTTTCAAACAAGAATTGAATGACCCGTCATCCTACCCTAGATAATTGAGTAGGGGAAAAATATCTAAGTGTGGAGTAATGAAGGTTCAAAGGCCAAGGGAAAGTGTAAAAGAAATGAAACTGCTTAGGAATAAGGAGTTATACAAAGAATATAAGGCTATGGGAAAATTCAATTGATCGAAAGATGAAAATGTATGATAATAATAAATGATAAAGGAAACAAAACAATATAGGAAGAACTAGGGACCTACTTAACACTTGGCATGACAACCTGTCTCATGCGAGCTACATGATCTTAAGTAGGAGAGAACACACTATTATTGTTTGTTGTCATGACAAGATAAAGGATTTGGTGACAAGATATTGATTTACTTTAACTACTTCAATTGGGTTGGACAACCTAGGTGAATAACAAAATAACAACCATAACTCATCTTTATATCATTTTTTATGTTGAATCTTTTGTTATGGGTATTGAATAGAACAATAGAAAACTAGTTGATCGTATCCTCATCAAATAGATGTGACACTTTATCGACATCTTAATTGTTTTCATACTAAGAGCTTATATCCTCATAAGCTAGGGTTCAAAATGTGAAGTTGGGTTACACTTTTTTCCCTTTCCTAAAAGAAAAATATCATTTTTAGAAGTTCTTCAACTTTTGGCAACCCAAAGCAATTTTTATGTTCATAATGTCAGCTTACAGTAAAAAGAAAATTTGTCATAAATCTGATTAGATATGTCAACTTGGCAATTGTTTGACTCTGTGTTCTCTAAAATTCAAGGGATTCATAAGAATTCATTTTTTAGCACTAGTGTCTTCTTTGTTAACTTGGCGCGTTTGAAAAAATTTGTGTTCCAAAAATGTAGACAAACTCTCCTTCAATATCATTGTATTTACAAAACCAACTCATACACATCATAATTACTAGAATTTTTTTGAATTGAGCCAATATGAAAAAAATACACATTTTGAAGATGTTTAACATAGCGTCAAGTTTCTCAACATAATAGTTACAAACTAAAAATCTAAAAAATACCTGTTATATAAGACACCAATGTAATGAACCATAAATCTTTCAAGTTTTCTTATAGTGTATTTTCGAAGATTCAAAATTTTGATTTCACTAAATCATAATGACCTTCAGAAATTTTTGGCAAACATTTTATTTGAAAATTAATAAAAATTAGCAAAATTGTATGAAATTTCATAAAATTCATATCTACTGAAAGTAGATTCAATTATGCAAATGTTGGTATTGGTTCTGAAAGTAAATTTACCAAATTTTATGGAGTTTAACCATTCTGAAGTTGGAGAAAGGTGACTAGAGACGATTTGTTGCATAGTTGCAGGTTAAAGTAGTTTGAAAAAACTAAAAACACATTCTTCCGAACTTGTGTTTGTCATCGATGCCTATTAAAATAAATTGAAAATTAATTCGACATAATTAATTTAAAAGATTAGCCAATTGTTTTCAGAAGTTCGGCCGAAAATGTGTCAATATTTTTCGTTGGCCGCAAAAATAAAACAATGTGACACTCCAAAAAACATGTTTTACCTGAAGGATATAAATAAATGGAGCCGAAATATTTTTTTCATACCCTTTCCTCATTTGGAGTGAACTTTTAAACTAAATCGTCTTGTCTCAATACTTAAAGGAATTTTTTAGGGCTTAATTTTTAATCTAAGTCTTTTGGGTTGAATTTTTAAAGCGGGTTTTTTGGCTTGATTCTTAGTGTCTTTTGGGTTGAATTATTAAAGTGAGTTTTTTGGGCTTAATTTTTAAAGTGTCTTTTTCTCTAAGTAAATATCTTTGGCTAAATTTTTGAAGTGATTTTTTTTAAAGTAAGTCTTTTGTGTTGAATTTTTAAAGTGATTTTATTGGTATAAATTTTGGAAGTGAATCTTTTTTTGCAGGATTTTGAAATTAACTTTTTTGGGTTGGATTTTAAAAATCTAGATAAATTGAATTATCATGGGAAATCAAAGAAATTACAAGAGAAAATATGATGGAATAAGAGGCATTGAGGCTAGTAGAGAATACAAGAGAAACTATTACAAAAGAAAGAAGCAAGACTGTTTAAATATTAAAAGAGAATATCCATCTAAACTAAAAGTTGAAGTAGGTATGTAAATGTAAATATTATAAATGATATTTAAAATTTAACTAGTGCATTGTGAAATTTGATTTTTACCTGATGAAATAATTTCAAAAATATTTTGCAATGTAAACAGAGAGAGATATTCGTCATAACATTTATGATGAGATTGAAAATGTTGAAAGACAAAGTGAAAAAAATAATGAAGCAATGATTGATGTTGTTGTTGAAGATATTGAAAGAGATTCAAGTGAAGAAGTTGAATCACAATTAGGTATGCATATATATGTCATGTTTATTATCGAAATTAGACATATTTATTAGTTTCAATCTCATTCAAACTCTAATTTTTAATTTCATAATTTAGTGAATATTTATACCCATTTAAATTTAATTCTCATATGTACAGACGAAATCAATATCGATGACGATGTGTTAGAAAAGGTTGACACTCACACATATGTAGATAAAAAATCTTACCATGTTAGACGATATCATGTTAAGGTTATTTTTGATAAGTTCTTCAAAGATGAAAATGTGAAAGTTAAATATCAAATTTTGAGAGGTCTCTTAACATCAAAAAAATAAAAAGAAGCTACAACTCTATTGGGTATTCGAAAATGAATGAAAGATAAAAGGGTGAAAGAAAATGTAATTCAAAACATAAATAGTGCTCTAAAATCAATTGGAAGATATAGAAAGAAAATTGATATATATGCATGTAGAGCAATATAAATGGTAGTGGTTTCATCAAATATAAAGAAAGTTGTTTGGTAAAATCTATGGGAAAAGCATTAGGGACCTCACGAAAAGCATTGCACAAACATCGTAAATTTTGATTACAAGTAGATGTAAATTATGAACTCACTCATTGGACAAATATTTCTACCACACCATATAAAGGTAGGCATCAAGAATATGTTAAAAAAATAATATATGATTATTGGATGAAAAATTCACCTGTTTCACCAAAACCAAGGGATGTGATGCAACGAAGAATAGCATGAAATAAGTATGAATAACATGGAAAACATGTCTTTACACTACTCACAAAGAGTTGTTTAATAATTTCATAGAAGAGAATCATGGAATTGTGTCTCAATCACTAGTTTTTTACAACAAAAATAATTGTATGTTAAATGTATCGTTGTACATGACACTTGTTGTTGTCTTTATCATGTGGAATTTCAATTACATTATGACACCTTCCATAATTTTGATAAACATTTTGGAAAAAATCACCTCGTCCTTCCACTATCCATGATTTCATATCCGAAATTCTATTTGCGAGGGAAAGTCATGAGTTATTTTACCAAAAGAAATGTGTTGGTGGTAAAAAATGTGATGATTGTGGGAATTTGACTTTATTTCACAATAAATTTTATATTTATATAAACAAGAAATCATTGTCTAACATAAAAGTGAAATGGAAGAGATATCAATATATCCATAGATCGATTAGTTCAAGTAATAGTACAAGTGCTAAAGGGGTTGATTTACCAAAAGAAAAAAAATTGTGATGGATTTTTTAAAGAAATTAGAGACAGAAATTTAAAAGCACACCAAGAATTCGCATAGAGCTTGATGGCATGACCTACAATTCAAAAACTGCAGTGAAATTTTTCCACTAGGGACCATTGTGTAAATATTTTATTTTGCAAAGAATTATACATTTGTTGCACAAAATGAAATACAAAGTGAAAAGGTAAACGATTCAGATTATGCCTTTTTTTGCTTCTTGCATATGAAATGTAGGTGACCTAATCTGTGTTCACGCTCTTTGCGGCCTCCCATGGCACGATGTGTCAGGGCGACGCTATCCCCTGGTCATCATGGTGGAATCACTTCAGAACCTTGGTGCCCAATCATTCAAGCACATGGTCACTAGTAGGCCTTTAGAGGAGTATTCAGTTTTCACTAATTTTCCCTCTAACATTTCCTTTTGCATGACAGGAGGAAACTCGTATAGAGAATGAACAATACACTCTAGCAAAAGGAACTGGCTCAGAGAACTAAAGGAATAAAGAAAGGGAGAAGCAAAGATATTTGAACAACAAATGGAAAGGCCTTGGACATGTCTTTTCTAGCAGACACAAATCCAACAAAATCTCACTAGAAGATTCAAGAATACAGGAAAAGAACAAAGACCAACTACAACCCCATAACAAAGAAAATACCGGAACTGGAAATCTAGGGCCCAAGAGTAGTAGCCTATAGAGAATACATGCAGGAACATATAGTAATATGCAAGTTTATGGGCATCTCGCCAACTTGAAGAGCCTTCCGCTGGTGGATTCAAAGAAAATGGCACCCAAGGAAAAGATAAGACTACGGTTGGGATCCAAAGGATTCTTCACTATCATCTTTGATCTCCTAGAAGATAGGGATATAATATTTGAAGTAGGACCCTATTTGTACAACTCAGCTAAATTATACATGAGATTCTATAAGGATAACTTCACACTGGAAAAAGAGGATTTCACAAGAGTTTGAGACTCGGTTCACCTCTCCTCATTACCAACAGATTAATCGGTTGCTTTAGTCTTAAAAGGTATAGGAGACCAACTGGGGGAGTATATAAAAATGTATGTAGGTACGAGAACTGAACACTACGTTTCCTATGCCCATATCTACATATATATTGATGTCTTTGGAGCCCTTGCAAAAGAAATCAAATTAATATTCAGGGATGATGTATAGCTTCAAAGTATACACTATGAACATATCCCCTTCAGATGCAGGAAGCACCATGAGCACGAGCATCTCTTCAGAGACTGTCCTCTTAACAAAATCCCTCAATATCCAGAGCAAACAAGAAAAAAAGACAGTGAATTCTTCATTAAAGTCATCTCCAGGAACAAGAACAATAGGAAAAAGGAAATCCCCAATAAGAATCAACACAAAGAGGCAATTCAAAGCCAATTCAAGACACTAAACATCACTCAGGAGAAACCAGATCCCAACTACTTGACAGGGGATGAAGCAGGAGAATAGGGCATGAACCAAGCAAATAGAGAACATGAAGATAGGACACAATATATATGAATAGTGGGACGAAACACTCACAAAATGATACAAAAATGGAGAAAATAGAAATAGAACAAACACCAAAGGAAAGTGCCATCGAAGAACCTCTCGAAGGGGTATATTTAGCAACAATTACAGAGGGTTGGAAATTAAATGAAATTAAAGCTATACTAGAACACCATCTTCAAAAAGTTGAAGGTGTTTATCTACTCCAAGAAGATTTAAAACTTAGAGCACTCCACTCCATTCAATAAAGTACAACATGAAAGGGCATATTAGAAAATATTCTAGTAAGGGCACTCAACCTCAAAGCCCCACGCTAGAAAAAAGGCAGAAAGACCATGAGTCAGCTCCTCTAAGAATTGAGAGCCAAGCTAATCGATGAAGGAAAGGTCAAATATATGGCCCTTAATTGCTCTCCATGTTAGTGAATTTTATTTCTTGGAATATTATGGGACAGAACAATCATGGGAAGAAATGAATTTTGAAAAGAAGAAATTATTTCTAATAATTTGGATATCCTTCTACTTCAAGAAACCAAACTCGAGTCGGTACACCCCCTTGTTATAGACATATTTGGGCACTGAAAACCAAATCACATATGTCCATAAAACAAGGGCTTCTAAAACCCTAAAAGTGTTGTTTCATACCATAAAGGAACAAGGTCAACTGATTACATCATTTCCCGGAAGTTCTCCCTAAAAAACTGCTTAGAACTGGTCAAAACTAGACCATACAAACTGCTCCATATTGAGGGTATGATAAATCTTACCTGTCACATAAAAAGGGTGAGATGCATACTGAAAATCCCTTTTGTAGGGTGCAACGAGTGAGAGAAAACAAATGGCAGAGGTAGTTTGCTAGGTGGAAACCTAGAGAATCTTGTAGAAACTGCTCATTTGACACTTGCCTCTTTAAATTCGCCGAGGGATGAGTATAAGATCATGAAATCTCCATGTGGAACCAAGAAATATTAGTGAAATGAAACTAATCAAAATCCAAAAAGCTGACTTACCCACAAGCAAATATCTATATATGCATCCCTCATCCTAGAGATCCAAAGGCTGGAATTTTGTATTTTGTAAGGAAGTGTTGTTGGTTTCTTTGTGAAACATTGTACTGTTGGGTGATCTAACTTTTCATGAGGTGAAGAGGGCTTTCATGCTAGGAATATGGCGCTGGATCACATCATTGGGTTGTAATCCTCTCTTCTACTACTTCTATGAATAAAGCTATTTGAGTTTTCCTCCATATACTTGTATATTTTTGAATCTTGAATTGGTGTATGCATTTGTGTGGTTAATATACATCTGATCCTATATTTTTTATGGTTATATATATCTATGCTTTGATGGTATTACATTTCTTTCACTCTACAGGTGTTCTTTGAAGCGGGACAAGTGAGCAAGGAGTGGCGAAGCTCTGTCAAAGGAGGGAGGAAACAAGCAAGGAAACAAGCGAAAGACTAAGGTTGGTACTCTCTCCTTCTCTCTCATCTATTGCTCATAAAGTAAAATGCAAGTAACTTCGGTTTGCTTGTTTCAAGGATAGCTACCTGTCTTAGTGGGACTACCAGCTATGAACGGACACTAGCTTTCCCGATAACACCCTCTCTCCTTCTCAACTCTTGTTTCAAGTCTTACATATTCTTATCCAACTTAAAAATGGGTTCGATGGTAGGAATAATGAACCTATGGAGAACTTCCATGTTTTACCTCATATCCTCCTTGGTAACTCATCATTTTGTCTTAGTGGTCCTCAAATTTATTCACACCAATGATAGTATCATCATAGACCAAATAAAAATGCTCTAATGAATTTCCAACCTCCTATATCCTCTAAATCTTCCTTTCGAAATGTAGTTGAGAAGTGAGATGGTATCTGAAAGCTCAATAATGACTCTAAGGCTTTCCTTACTACCATAAAAATCCTCCACCCGATAGACATTCCTACCAGTAATGGCACTTTTACATGGAATAACAGAAGAGGAGGAGATAGCCAAATAGCCTCACTGTTAGACCACTTCCTTTTATCAAAGGAAACTTATCTCAGCTCTTGGAAAACAGAGGTGAGAATCCTCATGGAGGTAGTCTCAGATCATTATCCTATCTCTCTCAAGATTCAAATTTCCGATGGCCAAAAAGATAAACCTTTTAGATTCGAAGCCTTCTCGTTGGACCACTTGGACATCACGAAAAAAATGAAACAATGGCGGTCAAATCCTCCCACTAGATTAGGAAACAAATGACAAATTGAAACAAAAGCTAAAATATATGAAAGAGGAAATAAAAAAAATGGAAAAGAGAATTATTTAACAACATCATCATGGAAAAAAACAAGTGGAGCAAAAATTGGAACTGCTCCAACAAAATATAATTGAAGAAGGGGTCACAGAGAGCATAAATAAAGAAGAAACAAATTCACAACAAAGTTTGGAGGAAAGAGTCATCCAAGAAGAGAAGTTGTCGCAATGAAAATCAAGAACCAATTGGCTGAAATGTGGGGAAAAGAATACTATTTTTTTCCATAGATCAATGATACAACCCAGGAGGAACAATAGAATTTTGGCTCTGAAGAACTGAGAGGGTCATCTCATTCACTCTCAAGAGGAGTTGGAATTCAATCTTACACATTACTTTATCTCTATCCTCAAAGAGCCAATGAATGACCAATTTCAGGAAATTAAAAATATCACCAACCATATCCCCAAAATCGTCACTTAAGAGCATAATAGAATTCTCCTAAGAAAAGTGTCCCTCTAGGAAGTGAAAGATGTAATAATGGGAATACCTAATGGAAAATCCCCTCATCTGGACAGTTTCACCATTGAATTCTACAAAGATTGTTGGCCCATCCGCAAACTAGAAGTCCATGGCCTTGTGGAAGAGTCCCACATTTAGAAGTCTATCGTGAAAGTGCTGAACTCCACTTTCCTTACCTTGCTTCCCAAAGGCAAATATGCTAACTCTCAAGACAAATTCGGGCCTATATCCCTCTACAATGTCATTTACAAAATCATCTCCAAAGTCATCTCTAATCAGATAAAATCCATCCTCCCTCTCCTTCTCTCCCATCACCAATCTCAGTAAGTGGAAGGGAGGAAAATATTGGATAGTAACATCTCCTCTCATGAGCTCATCCACTTTCTCATGTATAGGTGCAAAGGTTATGCAAAAATGGGCTCTAGTTACATGGGAAAAAAGTTGCAAGCCTAAAAAAGATAGAGGCCCTGGTCTAAGAGACATAAACCTTTTGGGCAAGGGCCTAGGTGCAAAAACCTTATGGAGATGGATTGCAAATTTCGAATCCCCTTGGGGAATCCTATGGAAATCTAATTGCACCCCTTCCCTTTCATCGGAGCAAATCATGAGGCTAAATAGAAATATCAAAGGATCAATTATCTGGAATCAAGCATGGGAGAATAGGGATATCGTTCAAAAACATAATTTTCAAGAGATTGGAAATGGAAACAAGCCTCTCTTTTGGGAAGATGCTTCGAAAAAAGGTCAAAACTTGATTAAGATCAATACCATTAAATCAAGAGAGAAATACAAAACAGAGAAAAGACTAAAGCAACCCAGTATTGGATACCGAATGTGGAAGAGGACAAATGGAGATTCTGGTTGGATGAAAAGACTAGGCTACCCATAATAATCCTCAAGACTTGTCTGGTATTTCTTCAGAACTTCAAAAAATACAAATCCTCCTTAACTCTATTCAAGAAAAAATCAGATGGGGGGGAAATTCAGTAGGTATCTTCAATTTAAAAGACGCCTATAGATAGATTTCTATGCTGGATCAACTGTAATGAGAATCAAAATGGAATTCCATTTGGGACAGGAAATGTTTGCCTAAATTATCTACCTTTCTATGGCTTTTGATGCAAAAGAGATCTTAACGTGGGATAACTTAAGGAGAAAAGGCTCTGTCGGTACCTCCATATCTGAATTTTATCTGAAAGAAGAATTAACTTCCAATCACCTTATGAATGAATGCATATACGTGTCCAAAGTTTGGGACTAGATGTTACTGGTATTCAATAGCTTAGATCGAGATATCTCCTCCATACATAACACCATCACGAATTGGATATCATCCTTCTCCTCACATCTGCTAGTCAATCATGCACAAAATTTAATTCCTGGTTTGGTCTGTTGTGCACTTTGGAAGCAGTGCAGTGGAAGAATCTTCTGGGGAATATCCACTCAGGAGAAAATTATAATAGCAAAGATCAAAAGAGAAATCCAGGAAACTGTGACTTTTCTACCCACTAAGACTTTCAAAGCCCCTCCCACCAACTCAGAAGCGAGAATTCTCTCAATGATGGGCCTTCCTCAGATAATAGTTAACAAAGTCACCTCCCTCTCCAGGTGTGACAATCAAAAATACATCTACAGGCCTCCAGAGTTGGGCAACTTAAAGCTCAACTATGATGGCACAAGAAAACGTAATCCAAATGAAGTAGGTTTTGAAGGGGCCTTCAACAACTCAAAAGGTGAAATAATTTGGATATATGAGGGAAACATAGGTTCAACCACAAACAATGTTTTTGAACTTCACGCTCTAGAAAATGGTATCACCATAGCACACAACTTAAAGCTCGGTTCTTTGATCATGGAAGGAGATTCCACACTAGCGACCTAGATAGGAAAAAATTTACATCATTGCATCGATGTTGAAAAATTCTTTGATAATTGGTGACTAAACAAAATTATACAACGAATCAAACATAGAATAGATAGAGTGGTAGACCTCCACTTTCAAGCCATTAGAAGGAGTGGTAATAATCTCGTGGACAAATGTGCAAATGAGGGTACATCTATGGCACCTCCTCTGAATTTGAGATCATGGAAGGGTCTGGAGGATGGTGACCTCTATCACCACTTCATATCCATTGATGGCAAAGATATCCAATCTACTAAACTCTAACTCTTTGCGTACCCTTCATCACTTGAAGGTCGATTCCAAGTAGACGAGGAAGGACATCATTGTGGCACATGCGCCGAGACCCATCCTCGATTCCCTAGATGTCATGGCCCATACTGCCACCTCCCTTCTCCCTTGTGTGGATGTCGCCTCCCTATCACATCCTTTCTGCTTGGCTCTTCCGCCAGCACCTAGCATCTATTCTTCGCATGCTTCCCATTCCTTCCCCTCTTCCATGCCCCATGCCTCCTTTCATCCGTTGACCTCTATATATATCCTCCTCCCCTTTTTCCCACTCATCTTCTCCTCTGCTCTCCTTCTTTCCTGCTCATTAGTTGCTCTCTCATTCCTCTTGCTCCCCATCCCCTCCGTTTTGCTCCATCCACTCGTGTAGGAGGGCGCAGTCACGCTGCTTCCTGATGGAATTCTCTGGGTTCGCCCCTACCACCCGTATGGAGACCTCTACGAGGCACACAACTCAGAGCAACGTGGTGGTTGTTAATCCATAAACTAATCAACACATAAATAGTTTAGAATCCCATGAAAATGTTTTTCGCAAAGAGGTCACAACTGAGGAAGTTGACACCGACTTTTCCTAGTGCCCTCATCCTACCCTCACGAAAGCACACGAGAACCTCTATGTGAAAACCATAAAAACATGGTGGAAGATGAAAACCATCATGTGGCCTACAATGCAAGATTATTATGATCACACCAAGGTTTTCGAAACGAATATTTAAAACCTTATTGAGAAGTTTGTCATCTATGTTGAATTGTCCACTATTGTTCATTCGCAACCAAGATTCACTGCAATATACGGTCATGAGGATGAAGATGATGGCAAAGGTCCATTTAACCATTGAAGGCACCCCAAGAATCAAGAAGGAGCACACAAGAGCCTCCACCAGTTGCTCGAACTCTATCACGCAGCATGAGGAAAGCAACAAGGAGACCCTCATTAGCTTAGATGATGATGTGGTGACCACCAACCAAGAATGACTTCAATGAACTCTCTTTTGATTCTTTTCCTTTGCAGAGGTCTCACTACCACAAAATTCTTACTCATGGAATTATTAGACTCATGCCTAGTCTGCTCTACTTCGGTTATAGGTAATACTCTCCTTTTTGAGGATGTTGTAAAAGGGGTCTCCTTTTTTCCCATCAAAGAACACAGAACCCATTTTGGCCTTGGTTACTATGCAAAAGAGGTAATACTAAGGCCACATCTAGCTTTTCTGTGTGTCCTTGTGTTGGGCTCTCTCACCCACTCAACCCAAGGGTTGTAATTTTTTGGTTTTTTTAGTAATACATAATATCTTATTTATAGAAAAAAATAGATACAAAGTGAATATTATCATTTTGACCAAGTCTCTATCCTTGTTCATATTCTATATAGACATGTTGAACAAATTGTGGTCATATAGAGAGCATGAATGAGAATTGACATGTTATTAAAGAATATCACTTTTATATCAACAATGATCATACACATGATACACATTTGTATACAACATTGTTTTGATAATATTTATGACTCATTGAAAGTTCATATAATAAAATTCAATGAACATTGGATATGGTGAGACGGATGTGTAAGTCAATTCAAATCTTCACTATCACTCTTTTGGTTGGGTCATCTTCATAAGAAAACCCACATTAAATATTATTAGAATTTATTTGAGAGTAGTCATGGAAAAGGAGAACATGATGGTAGAGTGGCATGCATAAAACAAGAACTTTGAAGATATCAAATGGACCACTCTACAAACTGACTTGTCTTAGCTGAAAAATATGTTCAATGGTGTGATGTTTCACTAAGCCATCACACTAAACCACCAAGGGAGGTACAGAGGTATCTACGTATACACAATTTAATTTGTATATAGTTTTAACATATGATCATTTATATTAATTTTCTAATTTTAAACATTTATAAATTATATAGTTTAAACAATATCATGATGATTATCTTTCATATATAAATTGTATTTTAAATAACATATTTAAATTCTTGTTTGAATTTACTATATTTCTTTTTGGCATATTAGTGTCGAAGACGTAGAAAGATAGATTACATATGAAGATGAAATAGTAAAAGGGTCTCGACAATTGCATTAAATTAAAACAAAGGATTACCAAAATGCATTTGCATTTGATAAAAGAAAATATTCATGTTTTGTCCTATTTTCATAGAGGACACAATCCAATGGTGTTTGTGAAAACAATATGAATGTAAAAGCTTCACAACATAAATAAGTAAATAAAAAGTGGAGAATGTGAGTTGCAATCTTCAAAGAGATGGAAAGAGAGGAGACTATAGTATCATAAGAAGGTGATATAGTTTTTGATCTTGTTAGTATATATATATATATATATATACACACACACATTTTGTTTTTAAAAACATTTAGTATAAGTATCTACATAATAGTTAAAATATAGAGATGTCAAAATAGATAATAAAATGAAGTCCATGTTGATAAAGTTAATTTCATGTTAATTATTATCTAAAGTTAGACTTGTTTTAATTTGTAGTAGATGTTTTTGTTCTAGTTGCACCCATTAACAACATAGAAAATGTCAAGTATTATTTTATGCAGTGCACTGAACTAAATATTAAGTTATTGGAAAACTATGATGAGAGTGGTTTTATATATGAAAGAGGGCCTATTATAACGAAAGGTTATTTTTTCCAAGAATCTCATAAAGTTGATAGAAGTTCAATAAAAAAAAATTGAAAGTTAAAAAATGGAGAATGTCAAAAGCTCACGATGAACGTATCATTGAGGATGACATTCCATTCGATTTTTTTTAACTAAACTTCCCAACAATTTCTTCTCCTTGGATTCATCTTTGAGAACATAGAGCTCAAGTACATTGTTAGTGTTTCTTTTTGTGTACTCTTAGGTTTCACATTCTTTATAATGTGATGATGTGAAAGCGGTGCTCATTGGGTCTTGTATTGAGTTAAAAAGTTATATGTATAGTTCCTTTTAAGTAGGTGTATTGAGGATTTCATGGTAATGATATTATGTTTGCATGCACCACAAGTACTTTATATGTAAACATTCTCTAGTCTAAAATTGTTTCTTACATGAATGAAAAATGTATTAGATTTTCTATTCATTAATGCAATTTAATGTACATACCATATTTTATAATGTAATTTTAAGTTATGATTGTTTTAGACATCTACAAGATTCATTCAAATTTAAAATGTACCATGTTTTATAATTTGCAATTTTACTATATTCATTTTAAAATTGAGAAAAAAACTTTAAACAAAACTTAAGAATCATTTAATAACATTATCGGAATGATTGAATGCATCAAACTTACATGAACTCTTAAAAAAAATTAACATCTCTCAAAATATTTCTCACAAATGTGTAACCCACCTTCACATTTTCACCCGCTACACATTCCATGATAAAGTTCCCTTTTGTCTCCACCACACCTTCATTGCAAAATATGCAAGTTCTCTCTTCCGAAACTTTCTTAGGTACCCTCCACCTACTAGTCTCACATTTAAGGTGATGTGATCTTGTAAGTTATGCAACTAACAAATTTATTTTTCCTTTAATAGCTACCCCTAAATATGTTTTCTGATCATGGTCACAAGGTGGGCTAAACTCTTTGATGTAATATGTTATTTTAAGTCCACTATGATTGGTCCACATGTTAGTCCTGAATTTTTAAAACATAATATTTTATTTTTTTCTTTGTGTTAGGACATTCATGCATTTTGATACACCACTTACTAAACCACTTGTTGTTCTTCTACATCTATGTTTTTTACTATGATGTAACTCCTCCTCTATAGATATCTTGGGCCAACAATCCTTATACATGTTTTCATCCTTCCTTAAATAACTTATTAACCTAATTGTCACTATCTCCTCCAATGGAAAAGCTCTTACTTAAGCTAAAAGGATTTCATATGGTATTATGGCTTTAACATGGATATTATTAGTAACTAGTTGCTTCCAGATTCCTTCTAGTTGTCTCTTTGATTTTTCCTAAACTTTTTAGTCACAAGAAACATAATTTATTAATATGAAACTCATTAGCATATATTTATAGGATCATAATGGTTTTCCACACAAAAATTTAGTGTACATGCTTAAATACTAAAACCCATATACTTAGGTTCCAAATTATTTTAATTTTTTTCTTTTAAGTTTGGGATACATTTCCTTATTAACTGGGTATATAACTTATTTGTATTTATGTCCTTTTATAAAATAACACTTATCAATTAAAAGCATAATGATGAACAAACAAGCCAAATGATTTTATATGATTAAATATATTTAAAAACTAAAAGAAATATATTCTTGCACATTTTTTTTTTAATTTATAGGCATGTGTTTAGTTATTATAAATACTAGAGTTTTTAATTAAACTAATTTGGGTTAAATCTTGATTTTCTGTTCTTAAAAATGCATTTTTCAATGAAAAATTTAGGTACTCAACTTGTAATGAGTTCCAGCCAACACTTTCCAAACTCTAAGCAAATTAGACCAAACAATATACCCAAATACACTCCAAAACCTATAACAAATAGAGTAAGGTAATATCAATATATCTCATTTTATATTAGATTGATTTTTCGTTCTAGTGCATTTATATATGTTATTTTATTCTTGAATGATTTTGGGAGGATTTTTAATATATATGTTATACTATTTTAAACATAGGTAAATGTGTTTTTTTTCTATTTAGGTTGTTTTGATAATATTTTGATTTTGAATTTCTTTATTCCAATTAGAAAAGTAGATAGAAATAGTTTTTTAAAATTTTGTGATAATTAAAAAAATGCAGCTTAAAGTATTAGGAGGTGTTTTGTTAAAACACCCTATGGTGTAAAATACTTTAGGGTTGAAACTTCATGGATACAAATCCCACCATGAGTAAGAGTTGGTGTGGCCCAAGACTAACAGTCTCCTACATTTATTTTGCTTTAATGAATTAACATGTTGTACATACACATATGTAAGATAATTTGAAAGAGTCATTTTCAACCTCTACTTTTAGTACCATAAATATAATAAATATGTAGTGGATATTCAAGATTGTCCAATGGAAAACTACTCAATTTAAATAAAGTAAAATAAAAATAAAAAACTTTGCAACACTAATTACATTTATATGGTAAACAAAATTTGCATATACACAACTAGTTGTGTATTAAACTAGATATTCCTAGATCCATTTAGTGGCTAAAGAGATTAAAACTAAGTAGAAATTAAACAAATGTACAACATCTAATCATGAGGGTTCCAATTCTTCATCAAAATAAATGTATAAAGGTACCCACAATCTATCTAAAAAAAATCCAAGTACTAACAATCTATGAAAAAAATCCAAGACAAGTAGCCTTCAAAATCTCTACAAAAATTATGGTAAAATTTGTACCAATATTATATATCAAAACAAATAGTTGCAGAAAAACAAAGGATTAAGGTCATAATTTTTTTTTTCATCCATGTGTCTGTGATAAAATATGAAATGTTCAACATTTATGAATCCCTCAATATGCCATCTCTCCCTAGCCACCTAAAGCCATTCTTTAAAATATTTATATATTATATGTTATATATATTAAGGGTTAAGGTCACTTAATATAAATAACTTCCATTTAATTTATTAATTATGTTGGTCAAGTTATTCATTGGGGCTCTCCTCAAACTATTTAACATGCAAAGCTGGATCTCATTCTTCAACTTGTACTGATGATGAACCACACTCGTTGGTTGTTGGTTCGAAAAGCATAGACAAATGATATATCATGTGATTTATGTGGAAAAATCTTAGTAAACTTCATATGGATCATGATGCAGGTGCCACTCACCCTTTTCTTAATTAAAGAAAAATCCAAGTGGAGGATGAAGACGTGGACCAGCGGAGCTGAATAAAGGGAAAAAACAGAGAAAATCTCCCTTAAAGCAATTAAAGAAAAAAGATTAAATAGAGAATGGATAAGACTAGATAGACTTCCTATTGTTAATAGCCATGCACGCTTTTTGGAGAGTTTTTGTGGAGAAAAATCAGAAGAGGATAGGATCGGTCCTTCATAAGACTTTTTATATAAATGTAATGCAATAGGGGTGTAATAGATATCTTATTTTGTGAAGAAAATTGTGAGTGGGCAAGATGTAGCTGAGCATGAGTTCGTTTTAAGGCTGAAAGGCCTTAACTTTGTAATTGTTCTGTAAATATATAAAAGTGTGTTTATGTTCTGTGTTAATTGTATACGCTATGTGTTTTATAAATGAGTCAAAACTTGTGTTCTGCAAATAAAAATGGTATTGTAGGCACTCGATGGTGGCTGCATGAATGTTCAAATGAGAGCAAGACGGACTATAATAGTGAATTAATTAAAAGGCTTCCCAAAGATTGAGTGGGCCCATAACCCACAGGTCCAAGATCAAGATTTTTAAAGAATTTGGTATTTTGGGCAACCCCCAAAATTCTCATTTTCATCAGGTGGTATCAGAGCAGGGAAAGGATTCCTCAGAGAAGAAAGAAGAATGCGAGCAGAAGTGGAAAGAGGTACAACTATGTTAAAGTTGGAGAGTCTATGCAGATGGCGGCAGCAGAAGGTGAGAAGATTTGCAGCAACCTAGAGGATGCCAAAAGACCGAGTGTGGAGGGCTTGGAGAGGTATCATGTAACAGAGGAGGTTGTTACTGCAGAGGTTGGTTTCACTGAAGGAATGCAATGGTTAAAATTACTAAGGACAAGGAGAAGCATATGACCAGGAGGTCATAAATTTTTGTGCCTCAGGAGTCCGATGCAGGTGCATCTCACCCTTTTCTTAATTAAAGAAAAATCCAAGTGGAGCATGAAGACGTGGACTAGGAGAGCTGAATAAAGGGAAAAAATAGAGAAAATCTCTCTTAAAGCAGTTAAAGAAAAAATATTAAAGAGAGAATGGATAAGACTAGATAGACTTCCTATTGTTAATAGCCATGCACGCTTTTTGGAGAGTTTTTGTGGAGAAAAATCAGAAGAGGATAGGATCAGTCCTTCATAAGACTTTTTATATAAATGTAATGCAATAAGGGTGTAATAGATATCTTATTTTGTGAAGAAAATTGTGAGTGGGCATGATGTAGCCGAGCATGAGTTCGTTTTAAGGTTGAAAGGCCTTAACTTTGTAATTGTTCCGTAAATATATAAAAGTGTGTTTATGTTCTGTGTTAATTGTATACACTATGTGTTTTATAAATGAGTCAAAACTTGTGTTCTGTAAATAAAAATGGTGTTGCAGGCACTCGTCGGTGGCTGCATGAATGTTCAAATGAGAGCAAGACGGACTATAATGGTGAATTAATTAAAAGGCTTCCCAAATATTGAGTGGGCCCATAACCCACAGGTCCAGGATCAAGATTTTTAAATAATTTGGGATTTTGGGCAACCCCCAAAATTCTCATTTTCATCAGATCACAAAAGTCTCAATTCAACAAATCCTATATACTTCTACATTGATTGTGGATGCCAGAAAAATAAAAGTATATATATTTTTATGCTCTTTAAATCCTCCAAAATATTAGCTTTTCGTATAATTTATCATTATTGAGTCTCATTAACCCAATTAATGACTCATAAGCTAAACACTTAAAGTTAATCACATCTCTAGCAAAATAGGGTAAGGACAAAATAACAATTCAACCAAATTATTTGTTCCCCTCCCCATATAAAATACTCAAAATTCATTATTACTTTAACAATGTTTTTTATTCCTTTAAACTAATTTATAATATAATTTTATTAACTTTGAATTGATCTCTCATATGTTGACATGAATAAAATCTACTAAGGGGAAAATCTTTTTTATATTCAAAAAGTACGAGCAAAGTCATGTATCACACACCTAATAGCTTAGAAAATTAAAAGTCAGTTTTAAATGACTATGATCATGATAATTAATTTCCACATAAACCAAAAATAACCTATTACCTTTAAGAAGTTAAGAAATTGCATGAAATGCTATAAATTTTATTTCTATATCCAAAAACCACTATAACATAAGCCTTCCAAAATCTTGATATTTATGTAAAGTAAAAATATAAAAAAAAATCTTAATATTTTATCTAAAAATAAAAAAAATAAAGATTGGAAATCACAAATATATTTAAAAATTTAAAGTTAATATAATATATAGTAAAAAGCTTAATAAAAATGTTTTTTTTTTTTTCATTTCAAACCTATTACTTATTTCATAATTTTCATTCAATCATATATTCCAATCCAACCATACGAACTTATTAATGTCATTAATATTAATGTGTGTTATATTTTCATTTTATAATAACATTCATTACATTTCTAATTTTGTTCGATATATAATGTAATTCACTCTTATTTTAGTCATTTTGAAGTGTACTATCTTTCCTTTGGTAATTAATGATATAGTACAAAAACAAATTTATAGCAACCATTGTTTTTGGATATATATATATATATAGTCTCAATTCTATGTCGAGTGGAAAAGCAATTTGAAATTATCAATAGACCTCCCAACTATTTGGAGAACTTGTTAGTGCTATTTACAGTTTTTGAGATTCCCTGGCCGATACAGGGAATTTGTTAGCAGCAGCTGCTAATAATCTCTTGGTAATCTGCGGGCGAAACATATTTTGGCGAAGCAACAAGGTTTCTCTGATGGACTGATTGTTGACTATATCGGAAAAGCTTCCGGTTTGCCATTGTTAGAGCCGTATCTCCATATAAAAATTGCTTCAGACTTCACCAGCATGGGTGTTAACTTCGCGGTAGCATGAGGCATAGCATTGAACCCTAATTTTTTCTACACGAACAAAATTGGGCCTCCCTTTTCACTCAACGCTCAGATTCAGTGGTTTCTATAGCAATGCCAAAAGTTTTGCACGACGTTCCAAGGGGACGGTAACCAACATTTTGCAAATGCATTGCTTCTGATGGGGTAGATGAGTGGAAATGACTTCAATAATGCTACATCATAATAATTTTATTAATACTTTATGAAATATTTTATTTATTTATTAAAATATTTATAAGTGCAGTATATCAATTTTATTATGGATCTCAAAAAGATTATTTTTTCTCAAAATAGATTATAAAATATATTTCTCAACTCAATAACATAAAGATGTGATAAAACAACACTTGTCACGCTCCCAATTTTTTTCTTAAGTTGAGCCGGTGGAGCACCGCCTAAACAACCAACCGTTTTCATAGTTAAGTTATTTTACGAACTACGCCTTCAATCATTCATAAAAACTTCACTTATAATTATAATGTGCAGAATCCATTATAATGCATGATAAACGATAGCCAAGAACCATAAGAATTTGCATGAGAAACTTTCCTTTATTATATGGAAGAATTTTACAATGGCCGGGAGTAACAACTCCACCGACGTTCATAACCAAGGCGGGCGCATGCCCGTGCAAGAGCGCACGGTGGTCTGCCCACGCCTTAACCAAAAATCCAATATACAATATACAACCGAGTTTGTTGTCTATCGGGCGGGCGCGCCTGTGCACGACCCGCGTTCAAACTCCAACCCAACTCCATGTACAAACGTCGTGGGCGGGCGCCCGTGTGCTCCACCGCCCACACTACCACCCGCGCTGCAATGTTATGTCGCCCGTCTCGGCGGGCACATCCTCAAGTGCAACCTGCGGTTATGCGTCCACCTCACATCTCTTGTGCGCACAGTTAGAAGTGCGAAGATTTGCGATGTTAGGTGATTCCTCAAATGAAACGCGCACTCCATGTGCTTATACCCTTTGTTGGAGTGGGAAAGTGCTTGGCCGACCCTCCATCTGTCCGTCATTCAACCCACACGCCATCTCCCGATGTGTGGTCGGCTCGCCCATCGTGCGGGACCGCCCACCCGAAGCATCCATCGTGTAAGGTCTGCGTACGGTCGGCTCGTCGGTTAGTTTGCCCAGCTCGCCATATAAACTCGCGAACGCTTCTCCTCATAACCGTGCATTTGTTCCTCCGCGCCTCCTTATGTTGGAGCGCTCGCATAATACTTAGTCACATTTTCATCGTGTGAGGGGCGCACGCCCGTGCCGGAGCTGCGAGGCATTACATCCTCCCCCACTGGAAATCATTGTCGCCCTCGACAATCTTGCACGTCTAAGTACCCTCCGTTCATATCTCGCAATCTTCCTCTTCCACTTCCAAAGTGAGTCCTCCGATTCCCAACTGTCCTCTTCTGGTACTCCCTTCCATCTGACAAGGTACTCCCATTTCTGGTGGCAACCAATCCCTGTGGTGTGATAGCTCAATATCTTCTCCAACTCCAAGCCTTGTTCGTCCACTATCCCAGCTGGTCCTCTCGGTGGTTCAGCTCTCTCTGGATGGTCTGAGTCAAGTCTCCATCTCTTCAACTGACTAACGTGAAAAACTCGATGCTTCATGTGCATATGGTGTGGAAGCCCCAGCTCGTAAGCAACCTCCCCCACTCGCTTCTTTACCCGAAATGGTCCCTCATACTTCCGTATCAGTTTGGCGGCCGTCCCCTTGGCTGGCTGAAACTACTCCCCGGTAATCCTGAGAAACACCATATCTCCGACACTGAAGTGCACATCCTATCTTCCCCTATCAGCATACTTCTTCATTCTCCTTGAAGCATCGTGTAAGCGCAACCGTGCCAACTCTAAGGTCTCCTCCCAAGCTTTCATGAACCTCTTTGCATGAGGACTCCTCAAAAAATCTGTGGTCTCAACGGTGTGCGGAGCAACCGGCATCTGTCAATTCACCAACTCAAATGGACTGTACCCTGTCACAGAACTCTTTTGGATATTGTAGCTAAACTGAGCAATATCCAAGAGTTCAGGCCAATTCTTTTGATCAGCCATCATATAATGTCTCAATTAGTCCTCCAGCAATGCGTTGATACGCTCGGTCTGCCCATCTGTCTGCGGATGGTAACTCTAACTCATCAACGACTTTGTCCCAACTAACTCGAACAATGTGGTCCAAAATCTCCCTGTAAATCATGAATCTCTATCCAACACGATACTCAACGGCATCCCCCAATACTTCACCACATTCTTAAAGAACAATTCGGCAGTCCGCTCAGCCCCACAAGGTATCTTTGTCGGAACAAAGACAGCATACTTGGAAAAACGATCAACAACGACCATGATCCCATTATACCCCTGCACCTGTGGTAACTGAACAATGAAGTCCATCGAGACACTCATCCATGGCCTCTCTAGAATAGGTAAAGGCTGCAACAGTCCTCCTTTCCTCTACGTATCCGATTTGTCCTATTGACAAATGATGCATGTATGTACATACTCCTCCATCTCCTCCCGCATCTTCTCCCAAAAAAACCCTCTCTCCAACAATGCCAATGAATGATGCTGCCCTAGGTGGCCAGCCCATGGAGAGTCGTGGCACTCCTTCAAAAGGTGCCTCCTCAGACCAAATGTCTTTGGAACATAGAGGCGGTTTCCAAAGAACAAGTAACCACCCTGTAGAAAGAACTTCTGTGTCTTCCCTTCCTTTATCTGCTTCACTATATTCTGCACCAAAGTATCGGTTTCCACACTTTCCTTCAGTTTGTTTTGAATCTCTTCCGACATCTGAATTCGACTTCTACTCCTTGCTGCCCCGTCTTCTTCCTCCAATGCTGGAAGTTGTCCCTTCCTGCTAAGGGCATCTGCGAGCATTATGCCTACCCGGTCTATACTCAATAGACATGTCGAACTCTGCCCAGAAATCCTTCCAACCAGCTTGCTTCGCAGAAAGTTTCAGTGGTGATGCAAAATAAATCGCTGCAACGTTGTTAGTCTTGACAGCAAACGACTTCCCAATCAGGTAATGCCTCTATACATGAAGACAATGGATGATCGCAGTCATCTCCTTCTCATGAACCGGATACCTCCGCCCTCTATCCTACAACTTCTGACTCTCATAGGCCACCGGATGCCCATCCTGCATAAGAACTCCTCCTATGGCAAAATATGAAGCATCAGTGTGTACCTCAAATGGTCTCCCGAAGTCAGGCAACTTCAGTATCGGTGTTGTAACCATCCTTCTCTTCAAGTCATCAAATTCCTTTTGATATTTCTCCGTCCAACACCAGCTCTTGTCCTTTTTCAGTAGGTCTGTCAGTGCCGATATTACCTTGGAGTAACCTTCTACAAGCTTCCATTGGTAGTTGGTCATGCCCAAGAACACCCTCATCTCATGGACATTCTTCGGTTCAACCCAGTCCTCGATAGCCTTCACCCTGCTCGGCTCCATCCATATGTACCCCTGACCAATAATATGCCCAAGGAACGGAATCTCGGTTTGAGAGAACACACACTTAGACTTCTTCAAGAACAATTGATTCTCCCTCAGTGCCTTGAAAACCATCGCTAAGTGCTTCTTATAATCCTCCATGTTGTCACTGTAAACCACTATATCGTCCAAGTATACCACTACGAACGAGTCCAAGTATGGTCGTAGAACATCATTCATTAAAGTGCAAAATGTCGCAGGAGCGTTGCACAACCCAAACGGCATAACAAGGAACTCAAAGCTACCATACCTTGTTACGATCGCGGTCTTCTTCTCGTCTCCTTCAGCAGTCTGCACCTGATGGTAACCATGCCTCCAGTCCAGCTTGGAAAACACTCGGGCTTTCGAAATCTTGTCAAAGCAATCAGCAGCGAATGGCAAAGGATACTTGTTTCTCACCGGTTGCTTGTTCAATGCACGGTAGTCACAGCACATCCGTAGCTCATTGGAATCCTTCTTTCGCTAGAATAACACCGAAGCTCCATATGGGGACGTTGAAGGTCTAATGAAACCAGCATCACCTAACTCTTTTCGTTGTCGTTTCAATTCCTCCAACTCAAGCCCTGGTAAACGATAAGGTGTTTTAGCCAGGGGTTCTTTCCCTGGTTCAATCTCAATGCTATGGTCCACTGCACGCCTTGGTGGAATATTCTTCGGTAGCTCATCAGGCATCAAATCTGCATACTCTGCAAGCACATTAGAAATCTCGACTGAAATAGGTGTCCCCACTTCATCACCTTCGACTTCCTTGAACATCACCGCATATGTCTCCATATCTGACTCCTTCATAGCCCTTTCCAAACTTAGTGCAGAAACATGCTGCACCTTGACTTCCTTCCTTTGCCTATGAGTGGGCAAAGTCCAAGTTCGTGTCTATCCAACCAGCACCACCTCCTCACAGAAGGGGACAACAATAACCTTGTTTCCCTTCAAGAAATCTTGTCCAAGTATTACATCGAAATCGTTCATCTCCATCACCCTGAAGTCCAACTCACCCGTCTAGTCTTTTATTTGCACCGGCACTTCATGTGCCAAACCCGTCACCTTAGCCTTAGAGTTCACTGCCTTGACCTCCATGTTCAATGGGAGGATCGTGAGTCTGACCTCTCTTTCCAACCGTGTCGTCATAAAGTTATGGCTGGCCCCAGTGTCCACAAGAGCTTGAGTGGTCTTTCCACGGACTATCAAGTCTACGAAACCTAGATTGTCCATCCATGATTTCTCCATAACCTTTCCTTGCATACAAATCAATTCTCTTCACTTATCATCAAGCTTCTTCAACCCTGAATTAGCTTTGATACCACATGTCAGGCCCCCAACTCTTTTTTTCTTAAGTTGAGTGGGTGCGACACCGCCTAAATAACCAACCGTTTCCATAGTTAAGTTATTTTACAAACTACGCCTTCAATCATTCATAAAAACTTCACTTATAATTATAATGTGCGGAATCCATTATAATGCATGATAAACGATAACCAAGAACCATAAGAATTTACAAGAGAAACTTTATTTTATTATATGGAAGAATTTTACAATGGTTGGGAGTAACAACTCCACCGGAATTCATAATGAGGGCGAGCGCGTGCCCGTGCAAGAGCGCTCGGTGGTCTGCCCATGCCTTAACCAAAAAGCCAATATACAATATACAACCGAGTTTGTTGTTTATCGAGCGGGCGCGCCCATGCACGACCCACGTTCAAACTCCAACCCAACTCCGTGTATAAACGGTGGGTGGGTGCTCGTGCGATCCAGCACCCACACTACCACCCGCGCTGCAATGTTATGTCACCCGTCTCGGCGGGCACATCCTCAAGTGTGACCTGCGGTTATGCGTCCACCTCGCATCTCTTATGCGCACACTTAGAAGTGCGAAGATTTGTGATGTTGTGTGATGCCTCAAATGAAACGCGCACTCCATGTGCTTATACCCTTCGTTGGAATGGGCAACCGCTCGGCCGACCCTGCATCCGTCCGTCGTTCAATCCGCACGCCATCTCCCGATGTGTGGTCGGCTCGCCCCATCGTACGGGACCGCCCACCCGAAGAGTCCATCGTGTAAGGTCTGCCGACAGTCAGCTCGTCGGTTACTTTGCCCAGCTCGCCATATAAACTCCCGAACGCTTCTCATCATAACCGCACGTTTGTTCCACCATGCCTCCGTATGTTGGAGCGCTCGCATAATACTTAATCGCATTTTCATCGTGTGAGGGGCGCACGCCCGTGCCGAAGCTACGAGGCATTACAACACTCATTTAACTCATTTAACGTTATTGTTAATTTTTGTTTGGTAATACGTGTTTCTTTATTAAAAGCATGTAAATTAATTTTAATATTAAGATATTTGTAGTAATCAACTCTTTCAAATACTAACTATTATTTCATAATTATCCAATATAATTATATCTTTATATTTAATTTTTTACCTAAAAAGATTTCTCAACTCAATAACATAAAGATGTGATAAAACAACACTCATTTAACGTTATTGTTAATTTTTGTTTGGTAATACGTGTTTCTTTATTAAAAACTTAGTAAATTAATTTTGATATTAAGATATTTTTAGAATCAACTGTTTTAAATACTAACTATTATTTCATAATTATCCATATAATTATATCTTTATATTAATTTTTTACATTTAACATATTTATTAGGTTAAATTTTATTATAAATTATTAATTATAATGTCTTACTTTAATTTATTAAATTTATACGTTTAATTAATTTATTTATTTTTTAAGATGATATATCAATAAAAATCTTTATATATTTCTTAAATTTAATAGTCAAATCAGCAATTAAATCATTACTTAAAAGTAAGTATTTTGTGTAATAGATAAATAAAAAAATCTCATACAACACTTTAGTCTCTTAACTGTAAACTTAAAAAATGTTTATGTTTGAGATGTGACTGCGCTAATGTATTGATTATCTATGCTTGTTTGCTTAATCGATTTATGATACATATCGACCGTCATGAACGGTCCATAATCGTGTTCCATAATCGTTGAAATAGAGAGGCTCAATGTCATTAAGTAGGCCGTGTTGGAACTACTACACCTACATGCAGACTCTCAGTTAGAGCATGCAACTACATGCAACTGCATGCAGACTCTTAGTTAAAGCATACAACTACATGCAACTACTACACATCTACATATGGACTCTTAGTTAGAGCATGGGATTGCATGCAAGATTCCTTTTGCATGACTTACTCCTTGATTTGCTCCTTCTTTAACTCCGCAACTGACTAGTTATCTCCGGAACTTGTTGTAGGTGTTGAGTCTTCTCATTGATCACCACTATAGTTCATTACCTTGGGATCTTCACCCACTGTAGTTCATTACCTTGGGATCTTCACCCAGTAATGCTATATAATGAGCATTGTAACATATTTTCTAATGAATCATTCTTTTCTTCTTTCTCAATTTTCTTTTAATGTTTTTGCTCTGCAAAGCTGTGTGTTCAACCTTTACTAGCTAGATTCATCTGTGCAGGTTTTCTAACACATTTACATGGTATCAGAGCCCACAGGTTGCTAGATAAAGGTGCACCAGTATTTTATTTTGCAGGTATTATAGCTCGGAGATCGAAGATTGATAGAAAAATGGAGTTTCCCAAAGCATCGATCCTAACACCGTACAACTATCACGAATGGAAGGACCAAATGGCTCGATACCTTCGTCAAAAAGGGTTGTACAGGATTACCATGGCTACAGAAGTGGAACCCACTTCAGCCATAGAGAAATCCAAGTATCTCAACCGTATGGATGAGGCCCACGGATCCATATGCATGTGCATCTCTCCGGAGTTGCAGTTTCATCTATCTGCTTGCAATACTCCCAATGAGATTTGGCAAAAGGTTGAAGATCTATATGGGAAACAAGATGAGATGAAAGGACATATGCTCGAAGTGGAGCTACTATCATTGGATCCACAGAACTATGATAGAATTCAAGACTTCTTCACCAAATATAATGATCTATTGCTGCAACTCAAGGGTTGTGGAATTGACAAATCCAAGGAGGAGAGTCGCCAAATTCTCTCTATTATGTCAAATCTCGGACTGGAATACTTCGTCTTTGTGTCTACATTTCATTCAGTAAGGCTCGCAACAGGTAAATCCTATATTATGCCTTCTTTCCAAGAATTTATGGAGTCCCTTATTTTTGAGCAAGATAAACTCATTGGCATGGGGAAAATCAAGCCTTCAAAAGCGCATGCACTTGCTGTGCATGATAGCAGCCACAATAAACATCACA